>ML105804.1:0-10539 GCA_003697995.1 Taxidea taxus jeffersonii
ATAATGGTAGATAAGCAAGCTGTAATAAGTAAGTTTTTATAGTGGGACAACTGCAAACGATCAATAAGCAAAAGAAATGGGCACCTGGGTGGCTCAGTTGGTTAAGCAACTGCCTTCGGCTCAGGTCACGATCCCGGAGTCCTGGGATGGAGTCCCACATCAGGGTCACAGCTCCATGGGGAGTCTGCTTCTCCCTCTGAACTCCCCTCTCATGCTGTCTCACTCTGTCTCTCTCTCTCAAATAAATAAATAAAATCTTAAAAAAAAAATAAGCAAAAGAAGCGAACTACTGACACATGGAGCAACGTGGATGAATCTTGCAATTATTATGCTGAGGGGGAAAGTCAGACACAAAAGAGCACAGGTTGTATAAGAATCTATTTATATGAAGCTTTAGGACAGGCAAAATTACTCTATTGTTATAGAAGTCATAAAGTGGTTGCCTTTAGGGTAGGGATGGGGATGATGGGAAAGGGGCACGAGGGAACTTTCTGGTGCAATGAAAATGCTTTAAATCTTGCTGTGACTCTAGGTTATATGAATGTGCTCTTGTCAAAGTTGAACTGCACACTTCAGATCTGCAACTGCACTGAATGTAATTTATGCAGTAAAGTTACTGCAGGACTTTTCAGAGCCTTTAAGACATATTATGAATGTCAAGAGGAACACACAGGATTTCCTGACCTGATATGAACCTTGTTGGAGGGGCTGTGGACAGGAAATGCTCTCCCAAGAGCATGAGCTGAGAGCAAATGGCCATGTAGGGACAGGAATGACAGGATTCCTTGTGTCTCATGTCTTAGGTCTCACTGGGAGTTCTCCCTACCGAGAGGCTGGGACTGGGAAGGGGCAGAGTCCAGGCCATGCCACCTGTTCCCACCCACCCACTCCTATACCTCCTACTAATGGGACCTCAGGGTCTCCTAAGGCTGTAATAGCCAGTAGCCATAGAGAAGTTTCCGATATCATAGGAGCCACCACTGCTGGATTGAGTCCCTCTCCTTGTTCCCCTGGCTGGGATTGTATGTTTCTACCCTTTCTGCTGTGTAGGCCTCCTGGACCCCCACTGACTCAGCGTGCAGTCCTAATCCAGTAAATCCTGAGGACAAAGGGTAGGTTGGATGTTGCTCCGGAGGCCTCCTGCAGCCCTTCCACCCAGCCCAGAGTTGGGGTGGGGAGGGCCTAGGTTCTGGTGGGGAAACCAGTCCCTAGAGTTTGCCTGGTAGGTCACAGACTCTGGCATCAATGGGTTTCTCATTTTGTTCTCATTTGCCTCTCAGCTTCTAGAAATCTCTCAGAATGTTTACTCTGTCGATGGTATTCTTTGCTGTTTTCCAATGTTGCTGAAGAGCCATTCTTATTTTCCTCTTTCTTCCATTTATGCAGATAGTGCAGAGCAGGCAACTCATGAATGAACCGGTGTGCGTGCCTATCTTTGTGAATGTCCGTGCCGCCTGAGCTCGCACCAGGGGAAGGGACCACAGGAGGGGTGGGAGGAGGCGGGTAGTAGGGCAGGCAGCTGACAGTCTGCCCCATGGAAGGTCCTTGCTGCACACAGGAGTGACATTGCTGTGTGGCGGGGCTGACAGATGCTCTGCGGGAGATTAGGAAATAAGTCTGCATCTCCCCTGGGCCCTGATACCATCAGCGGTTAAGAGGCCTGTCTGATTTCATTACAAATCTTCCATTCGCAGGGCTTAAAACTCAGCCTCCAGACTCACAGGTGTGGGAGGACAGTCAGCCACAGCAAGGGCATTTTGTTTTTAATCGTGGCCATTAATCTGGCACCAACAGCTGGTCTATCCTGCAGGGGGTCAGCAGGGGGGGGCGCTGACAGGAAACCCATCATTTGGGAACCAGTTGGCCCTGCTGCTTTGCTCTCTAGCAAGTGGGGAGAGAGAAGGAAAACCTTCTTAACCTTGCTTTTCATGGTCCACTTTCCTGGCCTCAGTGGGAAGGATTTAGGTTTGCTAATACCCTGGATTTTGTGGGGGTTTCCTGCCGCCGGTAGATGACCAGCTCCCAAGCCACTTTCCTCTCATTTTCCTAGGGACAGGACTGCTGCCATGTGTAGTGGCGCCTTGCCTCGGGCCAGCCCCTGACCCACAGTCAGGATCTGCCCTAGAGAGAAGGGTGGCGTGGGGAGGCTTGCCAGGGGCCCAGTGAAGGGAAGGGTGGAGTGGAGAGAGGTCCCAGGGCCAGACTGGGCAGAGCTAGAGGGAAGGCTAGCATTGCACAAAATGGCAGGTGGGCCAGATAGTGTGTATGTTTGCACGCATGTGTATGGTCAAGGCTCTGTGTGTGCATGTGAGGTGCGGGGAGCAGATGGAATACCGTCCAGGTAAATTCCATCCCATCTCCATCTACCCACAACCCTCAGCTGGAGCTCCCCCAAGAATGGCTCTGGCAGGCTCAGAGGCAGAGACCTGGCCTGGGAGCTCGCCGGCATCAGACAATGCTGTGTGGCAGACAGGGCGGAGGGGGACAGAGAGCAGTCAGGGAGATGCTCCATGGGGTTGGAAAGGAAGTGGGCAGAGCGAAGCCTTGAAGGGTGAGCAGAATCCTGACAGGCAGAGTTGGGGTTGGCTTATGGATGGGGAAGGGCTTGCTTCTGGGGCTCCCAGCAAAGAAACCACCCAAGAGTTCTCTGAGGGTAAGGATCTGCTGAAGCAAGAGTCTGCACTGACATTGAGCTTGATTCCTGGGTGGCAGGCCTGGGACCCAGTTTCTGGGGTTAGGGGCTACCCTTGTGAGGATCCTTTCCTGAGGGTGGCTCTGTGTCTTCTGACCACCTCAGCCTGGAAAGAATTGGGAGCAAGGCTGGGACAGCCATAATCACAGCGACCACCAAGTCCTGTGTGCTTGGGCCTTGGGGACACCATGTAGCCCTGGGAGGGGCTGTCACAGACATGGTTGTTTGCTGAGGCTCAGAGAGGAGAAGGGCTGGCCCAGGGGCACATAGGGAGTAAGTGCGTTTGAGTCCAAGCCCTCCTTGCTGTACTGTGGGACCTTTGAAAAGGAAGTCCAACCTGCACTCCTCCCTCCCCTCCCACCAGACAGGTCGGGTCTGGACATGGATGGGGAAGGGAATAAGATGCCGCAGCCTGGTCCTAGGGAAGGCAGTGTGGTGCTAAGAAGGTCTCCGATTTCTCAAAGGGAAACTTAGACTCCTGTTGCCTTGTTAGAATGGACCATTTTGGGTAAAGAGCAAATTAAGCCTTATGTGGATTGGGAGCACATATTTCTCTGGGGTAGGTCGGAGGAGCCCTGGCTTGACCGAGGAGCTGCACTCTCCTACTTCCTAAGCTCACTGACCTTTGGCAGGTCATTGACCCTCTTCATGCCCAAGTTCTCTCACCAGTGAAATGCGCTAAGAACAGAACCCATGTCACAGGGCTGTCCTGAAGATTCCACACGCTGTGCAGGTAAAGCACAGGTAACGGCACCTGGCTAAAGAGAGCTGCGCCCCGGGAGCTGCTGTTGTTACCGTAAAAGCTCATTACCACAAAGCACGTTCAGAGGAAGAAGAAACCACATCATTGCAGGAGAGCCAGTCCAAAAGGGAGGGTCTCAATTCTTCCTTCTTCCTCACCTGCTTCCTCCAGGGGACTCCTCGGGAGACCTGACCTACTCTTGACTCTACCTCCTGAATATTTCTAGAATCTGGCCCTGCTCTTCCATCCTTGTGGCAGTGAGCCGAGCTGGGGAGCTCCTAGCCTCCCTCGTCTGGCTGTCCCTGCTCCTCAATTCCCCATCTGGACCCTTCTCCTCTGAAGCTGCCAGAAGGATCCTTCCTACGGTGCACATCTGAACACGTCCTGCCTCTGAGAGCATCCTGTGAGAGCCTCTCACGTTCACCGTAATGAACTTGGCTTTGCACATGCTGTTACCTCTGTCTTGAAGGCCCTTCTCTACACTTTGTCCACCTGGAGAACTCCTGTTTATCCTTCAAAACCCAGTGCAGGCACACCTCTACTTGAAGGCTCTCCAGACCATGTGAGGTGACATGCCGACCCCCCGGGTTGCCTTCCATGTTGTGTGGACCCCTCTGTTGTCCCTGGTTTACACAACCATCACAGTCACTGTTGTATAGCCTCTCTGGGGGCCTTGGAGCTATCTTTGCCTTCACATCTAATGCAGGACTTGAATCATGTCAGTCTTGGTTGAACCAAACTTGGTTCAAACTCCTTGGTTAACCAAGGAGTTAAAACTCCTTGGGCTATAGGTGTCACTGTCCCAGAAGCATACTGTGTAGCCTTGGGCATGCTCCTTCCTTCTCTGGACTCCAGACTCCGCATCTCTATAATGAAGAAGCTGCCAGGGTCTCTTTCTGTCACTACTCAGGGCCTGCCTACCTCCTCCAGGTAGGAACAAAAAGCTTGGGGGGGTGCAGCTACCCGGCCAACCCCCTGCCTCTCTGGTCAGCTATGCCCATGGGAATCAGCAACATTGACCCCTGGAACCAACTGACTCGTATTCTTGGGAAACAAAGGGATGTTTGCAGAACTTAAAACTTCTTTCTTTTCCCAAGAGAAATGGAGAAACCTCATTAAGCCCAGAAGAGAGAACAGGGTCACGGCCTGATGACGCCAAGCAGGGGCTTGCCACTTGGCTCAGTGAGTGAAGCAGGCTATTAAATTTCAGATAGAAGACATAATCTGCTCCCTGCACTCCCTGATCACTTTATTAGCACAATAGACAAATTCAAACCACAGATTCATGGCAAAAAGAAAGAAGTCCACAGTCTCCTCCTAATTAAACCGCAAGAAGCCAGCTAGATCCAAGGACACGCAGCCTATTCAATTAATTAACATTTATTACAATCAGAAAACAATCTAATTCAATTAAAATACTTCCACAGAAGTAACTTAATGACTTTCCCAAAAAGAAAGTACATCTGACTAGAGCATTTAGGATGCCAAGGCATGCTCTGGGGGCAGAGCAGAAATAGTAGCCCAGATGTGGGCAGTGGGCTCTTGAGGAAGCACAGGGCCTATCCTGAGTCCCTTGTCCAGGGAGGGGGGCCACGCTTCTGAGCACAGTGACTCCATAATGAGCCAGCAGGCCCGGAACCGAGGGACTTGGCGTAGTGCATTAAAGGATCAAGACTGGGGGAAGTATGGGGCAGGCTTGGACACAGGGGCCTGGGACCATGTCTGCCTCTGACATGCAGTGTCACCTTGACCAGGTAGGAGGTGTTCAGAGAAAGGACTGTGAGCAGGGCTTTCTGAAATTTAGCCAAGAGGTATTTGGAAAGCTGGGGAAACTGCCCTTTAAAAGCTGCCAACAGTTTTCTGATTCTCACGAGGTAGAGATTTGAATTCACAGTGCCTTTGTTCAGCAAAAGTCCCTTGATGAGTCCTTTGTTATAAAAACAGAAAGCAAATACTCATTTGAAGTTTGTCCTTTGGAGCTAACAATATTGGAGCAAGTTATGGTGTGGCCGTGGGCTAAACCCATTGCTGGACTCTGTCCTTTCACCCCATGACCATCCCTCGAGGTGGGAGTCTCCCTTGAAACCAAGGCTCAGGGAGTGCCTAGGTCCCCATGGCTAGCTAGGGATAGACCCTGGACCTCAACCTGGGCAGCCAGACTCCGGGCAGATAAGCCGCCGACAAGCTCAGAATAATTGGGGACCCTGGGAGAGGGGTCCTCTGAATCAATGGACTTGGGTGGGGCCACAGAGTCCATCCTGTTAAAAAACTCCCGCAGACTGCGGTGCTGTGACCTTGGCAATTGAAATCCCTACACCCACCCTGTCTCCTGGGGTCACCCCTGGTCTGACACCCGGGCTCAGCTGCAGCCTCAGACCAAGGACAGGATGATTTAAGCCCCTTTCCAATTTAGTTGCACCATCACTGTCGCAACCGTGACCGTGACCGGCACTGAGTATGAGCTTTAAAAAAAGATCTTTGTTAATTTGATAGGCAGAAAATGTGATGCCAACAATACAACCCTGACTAAAAAAGAAAAAGGCAGAGGAGACACCACGAGCAGGATAGAAGGCAGAAGTTAGTGGTGGTCATTTCTGGATGGTGACCAAGCGGGTCAGTGTTATTTGCCGATTGCCTACCATAAACATGCATTACTTTTATAATCAGAAAAATCTATTAAAATGGCGTTTAGATATGACATCTTAGGGTTTCATTTCTCTTATTTCTAGAACATTTCCACATCTGGATTCTTCTTTGACTTGTCTGTTCTCATCCATCTATTGGCATTTTCTGTTCCTAATGATTTGTATTAAGTTCTTCCTAACTAAGGATTTTAACCCTATGTCTGTTACACTTACTGAGACAGTTTTCCTAGCTGGTTATCTACTTCTTGATCTTGTTTCTCTGGCTTTGCGGTAGTCTGCCTATTGATGCTCCTGTTTCAGACCCCTTCTTTACATTGCTTTTTAACTCAGGAAGTCCTTTATCAAAAAGAGATAAAACAGATCAGGGCTGAGCATTCTTTCTAGTTCTTAGGCTTTCTTTTCTTTCTTCTTTCCTTTGTGGTGCAGAGCTCTTTGTGTGATCTGTTTGGATTTATTTTGGCTTACAGAGTACAGATTAATTATTTTTATTTCCAAATAGCTAACCAATTGTACCAGAACACTTTATTGGATAAGACCTTCTTTCCTTTCTATACAGCGATGTCTTTTTTTTTTTTTTAAGATTTTATTCATTCATTTGTCAGAGAGAGAGGGAGAGAGAATGAGTGAGCACAGGCAGACAGAGTGGCAGGCAGAGGCAGAGGGAGAAGCAGGCTCCCCGCCGAGCAAGGAGCCCGACGCAGGACTGGATCCCAGGACGCCGGGACCATGACCCGAGCCGAAGGCAGCCGCTCAACCGACTGAGCCACCCAGGCATCCCTATGCAGCGATGTTTTACTTACCCTTTGTTACATTTATTTTTTTAAAGATTTATTTATTTATTTATTTATTTATCAGACAGAGAGACACAAGAGAAAGGGAACACAAGCAGGGGGAGTAGGAGAGAGGGAAGCAGGCTTCCCCTTGAGCAAGGAACCCAAGGCAGGGCTCGATCCCAGAATTCTGGGATCACGACCTGAGCCGAAGTCAGACATCTAACAACTGAGCCACCAAGGCGCCCCCCCTCTTTGTCACATTTTTACCCATATGTTTCATTTTTTGAAAAGATTTTATTTATTTATTTGACAGAGATCACAAGTAGGCAGATAGGCAGAGACAGAGAGGGGGAAGCAGTCTCCCCGCCGAGCAGAGAGCCTGATGCAGGGCTCGACCCCAGGACCCTGGGATCATGACCTGAGCCAAAGGCAGAGGCTTTAACCCACTGAGCCACCCAGGCACCCCACTACGTTTCATTTTTAGGTACCCGTTTTGTGACATAGGCCTATATATATATTTTATGCCCATATCACACTTTTATTGATTATAGCTTTCTCCTATGCTTAAGTAGCTTCTTGATTTTAAGTTTCTGGATTTCTTCCACCTATTCATTCTTCCAAGTGATTCTGAGAAATATTATAAAGGTAAAAAAAAAAAAACTACAACTACAAACCACTGAGATTTTTCTTTTAAATGTTACTGAAGTATTTTGGGAGATGACATGGTCTTTCTAGTCAAGCCAAGAGCTCATTTCTCTGTCATCTCCCTCTATAGTTCTCAGGGGAGTTTTGTAGTTTCTCGTATTTCATTGTTCAGCCATCCTTATAAGGATGACTGGATGCCCAGAGAAGCTGCTGAAGCAATAGGAATAATACATTTGCATATATGTATATGCATGTATTGCATATATGTGTATGTTATATAATACTCTCATCTTTAGTGGGGAAGCTCCCTTTTAGGAAAGTGCTATGACCATCATGACTACTGGAGTCAGCCCTCGAGTTAAAGGAGAAAAGCAAACCCACAGAGTGCGGTGCATGTCCTGGGGGTAAATGTGTGCATGTGTTGTATCTGCATGAGCACAGGGTGGGGGGCTGAGCATTTTACAATCCTGATTACCGCAGCAGCGTAATCCTGTCTACGTCAGGAAGCCTTCTCTGGTAGTCCCAGTCTGGGCAGGTTGGACTGCGTGTCTGCACCCCAGGTGGTACCCCTGGCACAAGAACGGGCTGGTGAAGTGGTGGGGAGATGACTGGCTTCCCTGTCAGCCAGGCTAGGCTTGAGGCAGCCCTGAGGCTCACCAGCTGTGTAGCCTTGGGCACGCTCCTTACCCACTCTGAGTTTCAGTGGCCTCCTCTGCTGCTTGGGGGTCATAGGGCCGTCATGAGGATTAAATGTGGGAAAGCCTGGCCCAGGGCCTGTGTGCAGGAAAAGCCAGCAGGAGAAGCCAGGAGCAGTTCTGTCTTCCCCTCCCCCCTAGCATGAGTCAGAATCTGAGGAGCCCCATGAGGAGAGAAGGGGGTACAGCTGAAGTCAAGGCCTCCCCAAGGTGTTCACAGGAAGAGAGGAGCCCAACCGGAGTAGTAAGTTGGAGATTTCAGATGGGGGAGCCCATGTGTCCCACTGGAATCTCCTCAAAAACCTCTTGGCTGGATGGGACCCTGCAGAACAGGGAGAAGGGCAGGAACAATGTGGGCATGGAAAAATCCAGAACCATATCTGACGGGGCGGCAAGGGGGCCAGCCTGGTGGGGTGGAAGTTGTTGCGGGGGTCTGGACATCAGGGAGAACTGCTGGGTGGTGGGACCTAGGAGCTGTGGTTGGGCACCAGGGTGGCAGCAGGAGGGGGAGGGAGGAAGACCAAGGGCTCCAGGGAGCTGGGAGGGCGGCACACTGCCTGAGGACATTCCCAGTCCCTCACAGGGATGGAGAGATAGGGGCAAAGAAAATCTCTTGTTTTCTCGTCGGTAAAATGGGAATAATTCTAGAACCTACCTCACAGGATTGTTGTGGATATAAAATTAAGCTAACTCCTGGGAAGCACCCTGGGCTGGCTTTCTGGAGAAGCCAGCTTCCTTCACCTTGGAAGGCACCAGCACAGTTTTCTAGTGTATTCGACCTTGTCCCTCTCTGGCGCCTGGTGACCTTGCCCCCCAGCAGGCTCCTTCACACCTCATTTAGACAGATCCCTGATGAGCCTGTCCCACAGGGACACAGGCATTCTGAAGAGGGGACCCCTGCCAGGCGCTCAGGTTGGGGCCCTCACCCATTCTGCAGGATGGGATAGATTGGCCCAAAGAAAGTCAAGAGATTGGGTAAAATCAGGGGTGCAGATACTTGGAGATGGGGCCAGCAGGGTCTCATCCCTCAAACAGCCTCCCTCCCTCCAAGGCCCTTCTCAGGCAACAATCCATTTTGTCTGAACCCTCAAAATACTCTTCTCCCTTCGCCAGCTTCCTTCTGAAGGCCTCGTCTCTGCCCTGCTTTCTAACAAGTCAGGCTAAAACACTGGCACAAATGTTACCTCACCCATCCATCCTCCCAGCTACCTGCTCGGGAGGGGATGGCAGGTAGGGCCCCAGTCTGTACCTGAGCAGAGTTCAGAGGTTAAGGAATGTGCTCGAGATCTCTTCAAGGCAGGCTTCTGGCTCCCTGGAGGCAAGAAGTGACTGCAGCTGACCCCAGGCAGTGCTTAGAGGACCCTGGTGGCCTGCTTGGCTGTAAGGCTCTATGGCATCCCTGGGACCCAAAGTGGGCCTCCAGAGGTCCTTGTGTTGTCTGTAGGTAAATATCTGGCCCAGCAGACAGGCCTCTGGTTTCCAAGGAAAATGATTCATTGTAGACCCTGGTCTCATTCCTCCAAACTGTTCTCCAGGCACACAGTAAGGCAGCAGCTGTGCCCCTTGCTCCCCCTCTAGCTGGCAGCCTGTTTGTCCTATCAGGGTTGGGGCAGAGCTCCTGTCGGAACGTAGCACCGAGGAGAGGAGGAAAGCTCTCCACCCACCCCCAGGCAGCTCTGCCCTGAGCACTATGGTCCCCCCAGCATCCTGGCCACACTTAGGTGGCAGGAAGGGGATAAGGAAAGAGCAGCCGGCTGTAAGGGTGCACAGATTCTGGTTTGAGATCCTGGCCTTGATGAGTTGAGGGGAAATGGGCAGGATGGAGCCATCTTGAGGGGTGGAGTGAGGATGATGAGGGACGGCAGAGCGCCTGAACCGCTGTCGATGTTCATACTCACGCAGCTGGAGCCCTGGGGGCTCTCTGGAGCAGGGCCCAGGCCAGGTACCTGCCGAGCAGCTTGGGAAAGGCCAGCTGCCTTGCCCTGCTGGGGCAGGCCTGGGGGCAGGAGGCTAAGGACAGAGAAGAGTTGAGGGGGGAAGCCGAGCAGCTTCGAGCTGCTCGATCTGCTCGGAGCCCAGGTCCTGAGGGAGGAAGGCCCGCCAAGGGAGGTGGGGTTCTCTTCCAGCATGGGGAGAGTGGGCAGTGGTGGGGCTCGGGCTGGGAAGGTTGGGGCAGTGGGGCTGGGGTGGTCTCTGGCATCTCCGGCATCTCCGGTAGGGCATGGTGCAGGGAGGCAAGAGGCTTGGGGGGAGGGAAAGTGGAAGATGAGCTGCAGACCTGGAGGTTTTCACTTGTCTTGCCTTCCGATGCCTTGTTTTGGGGACTCCGGCTCCAGCATGGGCTGGC
>ML105804.1:10939-58821 GCA_003697995.1 Taxidea taxus jeffersonii
AGTAGAGGGTGGTGGTGACAGAGACACACAGAGCTGCGAGCTCTGCCCCCACCACAGACACGCAGGGCTTCCTCTGCTCGAGGCCCCTGGTCCCCCTGAGTGGCTTCCCCAGCAGCCTGGCATTCTTCCCAAGCCTTGCTCTGATTCTCTAGCTGAGACTGGTGACCAGCACCAATCACTCTGCCTTCTGGTTGCTTCCAGGTACCTTCAAGACCTTCCTGTGATCTTCCTGTGATCCAGGAAGTCAGGGATTGTGCCCAAGGCAGCCTGTTTCCATTCAGAGGTCTGCAAATTTTGGAGAACCGGATCTTGGCATCCAGCTCTCTCCTGCTCCCACTGTGTAGAATCCAATTTTTAAGTTTCAGCTATAATTGCCTAGAGCCACTCTAAGCAGCAATGTGTGATCCGCCAAATGCAGTTCTTGGCTCCTAAGGCACCGATGAAGTTCCCTCCGTAGCAGAGCACAGGCTCACTTTAAAGTGAGCGTAATTTGCTGGGCCCTGGAGAGCAGGCAAAGAGCTCCAGGAGCGGAGGGTGCACACTCACAGCCCCAGGAGTCCAGAGACTAACTTGTACTGGTTAATCCCAGGTGGGAAAGATCCAGATTGTCTGGATCTGAGTTGAAAGCAGTCTGCAGGCATATGGAAACCAAAGGCTCTATCCTAATGTCTGCACAACCCAGAATCAAAGAGAAAACTGGTCTTGCCGAGGATCCACTGGTAGAATTTCCAGGACTGGATCCCACACTGGGTAGACCTCACTGGAAGAACAGAGCTTCCAGTTTCTTGAGCCTCTATCTACTTCTCCTCGCCGAGTCTGGCTGGAGCAACCCTGAACTGGTCCCGTCATTTAGGCCAAACCCTTTGAGGCCCAGGTCAGCGGAGCTTTAGCCGGCAGCCTGGCTGGTATACGCTGCTCTGTGACCGCTCTGCCCCAGCTGTCCCCCGTTCCTCCCCCCAAGAAGCCGGTGTGCTGTGCTCACAGCTACAAAGGGCAGTTCCCTGGACCCTCCCCAGCACGCAGGCGGAGAGCTGTGGTAGGAAGCACTATGTCCCTGCGGGCTGACTCCTGACTTTTGTTGTAACCCTTGCTCCCGGGTCCAGATGGTGCAGGTGGAACTCTGAGGCCCACGCCAGTGTGGGTTTGCCTCTTCGACAACACAAAACTTGAGTCTGGCAACCACCGGCTTGCAATATGCCTTAAATATTATCTGCAGATTCCAGAGTGATTGCTAGCTGAGAGGAGCAGAAACACCAGGGTGGGGACACTGTCCACCGTACAGGGTTTAGAGCTGTAAAACCTGGTCTAAATTTAGAATCTACACCTTTGCATTTCCATCCATTCTACTCATAATAACGAGGCAGCTGTTGCTACCCCTGCCAACTGCTGACTCTTCCCGCCTAAGCCAGGTGGCCTCTTGGCTACGTAAGGGTCAGCATATTTGCCTGTCGGCCGTCGTTGAGAACCCTATGAGTGTGTACTTCAAGGAACAGGCAAAGTTATGCGAATTCTGTAGCAGATGAAGCTCGATGCTGCACGAGGCCTGGCCTCTGCTCACACTGTCTGCGCAGCTGGGAGCCCTTCACGGAGGGTGACCAGACCCTGGTATAACCAAGCCCCTCAAATGCCGCACGAGCCCGGGAAGGCTGTATGGAGACTGGCCACCAGGGGGCAATTGCACACAGCGGAACGGCAGCCCTCAGGGAACGCCAGGCAAAGCAGAGGCCTTCTTCACTTGTCTTCTGGGGCTAGCTTTCTCAGGTCCGGGAGGGAACGAACAGGAAATACCGTCCAGGTCAGCGGGGAGCAAAGGCCCAAGAGGGCATGAACCCTTGGGCGCAAAACCAACCGCGTCTGCAAGCAAACGCTCCCCCTTGTGTCAACATGAGAGGGTCCCTGAGAAAACAAACGCCCGTCTCGTTTTTAGTGTATATTAAAACAATTTTATTTACACAGTAACATGATGCCACAGAGAACACAGCAAAGTACCACAGCAAACCAAGGGGCGGCACCACCTGGTGACAGAGGGGACCTTACATGGGTAGATTTATACAACTCTAAAATACTTAGAGGGTTGAAGCTCCAGTAAAGAGCAAGAGAAATAAGATTTTCCACTATAGGGAGCGGGCAGAGCCATGGGGAACTAAGGAGAGATTGCAGTGAGGACTGCCATGATTCAAATACTGACAAGGATGACATCCTGCTTCTGCCCTGATCTCATGCCAAAATGCCCTGCGTATCAACAGAAAATCCCAACCCAGTGTGTTCACACGTAACTCTTTAAGAAACTGGCAAGGGAAGGGATAACCGAGTAGCATTTGGAGCAAGTTTCCTGAAGCAGTGTGGTTTCTCCTTCAAAAAGGCTACCCCGAAGCCATATAGGGCTGTTCAACATTCAAATTATCGTGAGTGCAAACACACACACACTTTCCACACACTAGACGGGCAAAGTGGATTTTCCATAATACAATAATAGTCGTAGCAAAATATATGACTCTATACTTCTGCTAGGTTAAAAAATTTCCGACCTCTTTTGATTCCCTGAAACTTTCTTAATTAAAAAAAAAAAAAAAAGCACAGGGGTGAGTGGGATGGGTTAAAGGTGAGAAGCTGGATTAAGCCCAGAGGCTCTCTGAAGTGGGAAGCATGTGATGGGACGGTGGGAATGCAGGCCCCTGCAGCCCACTTAGGTGGGGAAGCTTCTAGCAGTGGCTGATGCAAAACCTACTCTAATTTTAAACAGCTACGGAGAAGGGATGTTAACAGCTGTGTAGCACCTTGTACATTCGGGGGGCACTTGGAGATCTTAAATGATGGTGACCAGTGGTAATCACCTCTGTAGGAAGCTTTATAAAAATGACTCGGATTCGTTAAGAAACCTCCCAGGAGTTCTTTAAACAAACCTACTGAAACTACTCCTAGAAAAAATATTGCCCGGCTTTCAGAATCACATGGATGCGATGTTCCCAAGATGAAGTCAGGGCGACAGCATGGTCACGTCCCGGGGAGTGGGACTAGTTCCCTCTCCTCAGATACTGGGGACCATGGCTTTCATCATCACATCATCTTTTTTCCTAATAGACAAAATGAACTTATTTTTAAAAAGTAGGTGCTTTTTTGGAAGGATGGATTATTTTATCAGCCAAGTCCCTTGGCATGGAATGTATGTGAGCTCTCCTTCTATGGCATCTGTTGTAACTCAACCTCTTCCCCTTCAAAGCATCAGGACAAAAAGGCTGGATTTCTTTGGTATCATCACTATCTAGGATCTTGCATTGTAGCTCCCCGGCTTTCCTTATGGCATCTTTTTTGGTCCACGGACTCCCAACTTTCGGCACTGCCATGAGCATGGACAGCTGGCCTTCGGGGCTCATTTCCGCAAAGCCGCACTTGGCTTTGTCTCGGCACAGCACTTCAGGCCTTTGAGAGTATGAGCTTCAATGAGGTAAAACTAATAACCCAGTCTCGTGGGCAGCCATCCTGTTCACTTGTTAGGCTGGACCAGAATTTGCAATCCTTATTAACTAGTGAGGGAAGTAAAAAACATGTCAGAGTTGGCCTGGGGTGCCAAGTCCCTCTCTCCCTCATCTTCAAGTATGCCTACACTTTATTCAGACACCTAGAATCATTTGGAATTACAGTGCAGTATCCTGAGTACATCATGATTTCTGGAACTAGTCTGTAATTTTTTTAGATCACTGCCAGTATAATCTAGGGGAAAATATTATATTTGCAGGTTACTGGCAAAACCAAGTCAGGTTACTTCCCTAATGGAAGTGCTTTTAATTCAAATTTGGGAAGCTAAGTGCAATCCTTCCATGCCTTATTGTTTAGTAGGCCCCAAAAGTCTTTCATTTGCAATACTAGAAACCTGAAAATAGTTTTCCTCCCAGAAATATCATTACTATTTCTAGAGGTTTAGATGTCTTGGCTTATGAGTTTTCCATGTTAACACCCTTCTTCTGAGTCTGGAAGCAATACTGGCCCCCACTTGATCTGATGATGAAAGGCTACCCAGACTCTTAAAATCCTCACAGGCACCTTCTACTTTGACCCCCCAATGTCAGTGGTGCGGGTGCTTGTGCCCTCTCTACACCTCACCCAGCTCATCCCCAGAGGGCAAACCTTGAAACCCACTGCCGTCCTCTTGGCCTCCAATTCTCTGGGGGTTGGTAGGTTTCATTCATGATTCACTCGTGTGGACTCCATAGGTTCAACTGCCCTTTCTCCCATCCTGCGGTCACTCATCGAGTTAGCTTCTCAGCATCACATCAGTGTACATTTACCTAAGGGGCTCTCCCTCGGGCTGGCATCGCAGTCCTAGTCCTCGCTGTGGGAGGTCGGATTCTCTTCCTTCCAAGACTAGCTTGTCACCGGAACAAGGCACTCTGCTATATATACATTCAGGCTTCGTCTTGGTTACTCCACCCACTTCCCTGTTTCTCTAGCACCAAAATGTGTCAGAGAGATTGTTCCTGCTCACGCGGCTTAAGGTAAAGTTCCAAAGGTGGCTTAATTGTTCAAACTCTCGATAAATGGAAGAATCTGTAGTACGGACTTCAACAGAAAAGAAAAAATTTCCAAATAATATTGAAGACGGTAACTTGACATTGCTTGAGCAAACTTAAAGTGCTATCCTAATCATAATGCAAAACTCTAACACATATATAACCGTCTGTGTCCGAAGGTAGGGTTTCTTTCTAGTTGGTGAATGAATTCAAAGTTTCTACTGTAATTAAAATGGGAGCGTAAAAAAATATTTGTGCCATTAACGGACTGAATTTCACTATTCTGGAAAAATACTCCAAGGACCATCTGATGCAGTACTTCTTGTCTAGAGATAGTTATTTTGTCTGTTCTGCTCTAACCCGTAACACCCTTATCCCTCTCTACCTCCTATTCCGCAGAGTAAAATTAATCTAGCCACCTGTCTCTGGGAAGCCTGAGGCCCTTCTCTGACTAGGTGGCATTCATCTTTTGCCCTTAACAAGTCTGAATATAAAAACAGTACTGAACAAATCTGGTGCGAGGGAGGGGCTCGGTTTACCAGTGCTCTAGGGTAATGGTAGTGGAAGGTGTCCATGCCTAGAATACCGTAGAGTTCACAAGAAGAAGGCTGGATCCAAGTCAAACAGGAAAAAAAAAAAGGAAAAGGATACCTAGAGAACAAACAGAGGGCCCAGGGAACATTCTTCATTAAATATGAAACCTCATTAAACAGTCAACATTCAAATTTACATGGGCAAGGCACCCCGAGCATGACATTGAGTAAGTGTATCAATCTGTGAACCGGCTGGGGGAGGGCGGGGAGGACGGCGAAGGGAATGTGCTGGCTGACATGGTCAGCTGCTACGTCGGTGTATCATTAGGCAAGGACTCATGGGCACGTGGGCTCTGCTAAGGTGAAGGAAACAGCAGGCCACGAGGCGTGGCGCAGCCATGCCCCAGGACCCGCGGACGGAGCGGACTGCTGGCCTGCAGCAGCGGGCCCGCTCGGCGGCTGTCCTAGGGGCCGAGCCCTGCACTCTGGCTAGAAGAGGCTAGGCTGTTTGTGGGCCAGTGAGCTCTCTTCCTTGGGAGAGAGCCGTACAGGTACGGCTGGCCAGGAGGACAGGGACATCCTCCAGGGGCAACCTCACATGGCCCATTTTCTTAAAAACAACAACAAAACACACAAAGAAGATCACAATAAAATACATTCTTCTCCTTTCTTGATCCTCTTTGATTTAGGCGAATCATATGAAAAAGGCTGTTAAAAATGTTAAAAGTTTAGAAATATCCAAAAGGCCACTAATGTGCTAAGTAATACTGCACAATCAGTCTTGGCTTTCAGAAGCTCTGCACTGGTAGGGGAGGGGTCCCGAAGCTCCCTCGCTGACGAGACACAGAGAACATGTCTCTCAACCCTGCCACAGGTTGTTCCCCTCAGAGGCCCGGCCTCTGCTCCCAGCATGCACTTGCACACCCACGTGTGTGCACACCCACGTGTACACACACTCACACAGCTGAGTGACTCTTGGGATTTCAAGGTTGAAGTAAACAGACACTCACAGTTTTGAATAAAACAAGCACACCCGCGTCCCCTCCCACTCCAAGCCCCCTGGAAGGAACTCTCATTTCTTAGCGCAAATGTGTATGTGCCAAGGGAAGAAGGGGAGGATTTCTGTAGAACTTGCTTCAGGTAAAATTGCAACACAAACACTGTAATATACAGCTAAAAAAAATACATACAAAAATTGCACATATATTCCTAGGAGAGGAGCATGGACCCCATGTGTGGCATGGCTCGCAGGCACCCACTTCAGCACTCAACATCCTTACGAGCCATCCTTCCAGGCCACTGCAGAGAGTTCTAAGGAGCAATGTTCCCGGGGCCCCTGGGAGGCAGCCTCTTCTGTCAAGATCAACGTTGTGAGGAGGCCGGCAGTCTCATCGGTGGCCATCTCCCCTCCCTGGCCTCTGGTTGCCCTCACTGCCAGCGTGCTGTGCCCTCCGAGCAGATCTCAGAGCTCAGCTGACAGACAGCTGTTTCCCTCACAGCTGATGTCTACAGCATTTGGGAGACCAGTTAACACTGGCTACTGAGAGGAGGAAGCTGGCCGATTACTGCTCAAGGGAACACAGGGATCTGGGCTCCGCCAGCCATGGCCGTCCACACCACCAGCTCTGACAGTAATCAAAGCCAGCACAATGACCCCTGGGAGGGCCCCCTAGGAAACTGCATGTGTGGAAAATCATCTCCGGGTGTCCTGCCAGCTCTTTATCAGAGCCGAATTGTACACACCCTCTGGAGGCATCAGTGACACCCCCTAGGGTCGGTTCTGGAAGGGGACACAAGTGGCAGATAAACCTGAACTTCACTGGCAAGTAGGGACAGAGTTGAGGTGAAGGAGAGTCAGGCAGTGGCAGGAGAGGGGAGACTGGCCGGGCCGTCCTCCATGTGGTTCACCTACTTACCGAGGACAAGGGAAAATGCATCCATGACCCAAGGGACAAAATCTCTCCTTGTATTTTGACTATCTGCTGGAATAAAGGATACAGTCCCCAGGCACAAAACTGGCCTGATGCTAGGGACAGCAGTTCTGCCTGGTAAGAGAGTCAGTGATTGATACTTAAAAGACAAAAAAAAAAAAAAAAAAGTCTGTTGTGAGAGCTTAGTGGATGATGGTAAAGACCGGTCAAATCTGTCTATTGCTAGTGAGAATAAATACTTGGGTGTTAAAAAGACAGGTGATACTCAGAATCACGGAGGAGTTGGACACAGATCACTGAGTTCATACCAAAAGAGCTGTCCCTTCTGAGATGGACATGTCCATTTTTTACCTGCACGTGGGGACAATTAGGGTGAAGGGTGTTCCGACGGAAGGGAACTGCACAACCGTACAGCGAAGACACACCAAGCTTTGCACTCGGTGTGCAGCCATGAATGAGCCTTCGGAGGGCACTCATTTTTTTCTGGACAGGGATGGAAGGTTGGTCTCTCTTCTTTCTTTGAATTCCATGGGAGCACTGGGAACAGGGAGCACACAGGTGACTGGAAGGTGGGAATGAAAGAAAAGTAGCAGCCAGGACAGACTAGCGGTGTTGTAGAGTCTTCACAATACAGCCAAGGGAATCTGGAGTGGCAAAAGCCAGATATTGAGCACAAAGCCAGTCCTCCAGGCTGACCCCACCCTCCCTGTCCAGGGACTTCTCAGCAAACTTGATCATGAGCAGTGTTCGCTTGATGTCTAGCCAGTTCTGGAGCAGGGCGCTCCTCTGCACTGGGCTGGGAGAGATGGTGAGAGTCTGGAAGAGATCTTCCCGGGGGCCCCACAGGAGACACTGGAGGATGCCTTTGGCGTCTGAAATGAGGATCCGCTCAGAAGGGTTGGGGTTGAGGAGGCAGCTGGCTAGCTGCTGCAGGCCCCGGGAATAGGGGGAGCGGAGTGGGATGCGAGGCAGGTCTGCCCGAGTGTATTCTTTCTCCTTAAGCTCCGGGTTCTCATCGAATGGGTTGGGCAGGTGCAGCATCTCATAGATGAGGATGCCCGTCTGGAACTCATCACACTTTTTATACTGGGTGGCTGTTATGATCTCCGGAGCGAGGCGGGACTGGTCGCGGAGGATCTCGGGGTCCACCAGATGGCTCTTCTGCTTGGCTTGAGAGAAGTTGCTTACTATGAGCCTGGTGGAACAAGACGAGGTGGGGCTGGCTTCTGCGGGCCCCAGGCCCTGGCTAGTCCCCCCAGGCTGGTAGTGGACAAGCAGCAGGTTCTCCAGACGAAGGTCGCAGTGAGTGACGTGGTAGGGCTTGAGGTGCTCCAGGCCAGAGCACAGCTGTAAGAGCAGCAGACACACTTGCCTCTCATACAGGTCCGGGCTCTTCCCGTGCTGGCCCAGAGAGTCCCGCACAAAATCAGCCACCGTGAGATAGGGAACCTCTCTGGTGATGACCACCACGTGGCTTCTCTGCTTCCTGCTGATGAGCCCCTGGCTTGCTTTCTGGGATGACTCTGTTTCAGAGCAGGGCTCTGGGCTTTTCCCATCAGTTTCTCCTTTCACCTCTTCTTCAGCTTCTTCCATTTCATCCTCTTCCTCTTCAGGGGCATCAGGATCGTCCCAGGGAAGCAGACGATTAGGGACTTCCGCAAGGAAATGACCACAGTCCTGCTGGATGTTGAAATGGACAGCCAGACTCTGCCGGACAGCCAAGCTGTGATAGTACTGCTGCGACTCTTTCGCTTTGCTTTTACAGATCTGAAAGAAGAACGCAAATGGCACAATGTCAAACACACCCTTTCATAACCAGGCTTCAATGTGTAAAGGAAGAGTAATGGGCAGGTGAGTGGTTAGGAACAGGCTGTGTTACAGTGAAGTCTTCAGGAAGGGTCTTGGTAGTCCTGTGCCGAGTAACAGTAATAATGGCAGGAGTCATTTCTTATGGTTATCCACACGCTGAGCACTTCATGTATATTATCTCTAGTCCTTACACTAACCCTTTGAAGTAGGCTGAAGATTTAAGAATTAAAAAAAAAAAAAAAGAAAGAACGAAAGAGAAAAAAGAAAAAAGCCCAGGGCTATCAGCTTGCAAACCCAAGCCTGTCTAACACCAAAGCTTGCTTTTTCTACTACACCTTGTACGTCATCTAGAAAACAGAACAACCAAGAATAATTTTTTACCTACTTTCTGTAGAGGCTTACAGCCCAGACTTATACAACAGCTCTATAAATTGAACCTTATTTTATCACTGGTCAGGAGGGTAACATAAGGTTGGCCAGGTGAAGTGTGGGTTTTCCTAATTGTAAATGAATGTCATTGTCACAACAGGCATGCACGGTTGACTGGCAAGGTAGAGGTAAACCTTGGAGAGAATCATTGGTCTAAGCACAGTGAACATTTCCATGGCAGGACTCTGAGTTTCATACTTTCTCCTAACAGGCCTCTTTTAAAGGCTAATATTTAGGCAGGAAGGCCTTTCCAAAAGAATTTTATTAAGTGGTTATGGATCATGCAAGAGTTTTTTGATCACAAATATTAGCCAAGAGTTCTATATACCGAAACAAATACTGTATTTCTAGTTGTTCAGGGCTAGACAAGCAAAAAGTAAATCAAATCACCCCTAAATGGATTATGATGACAGGATGCGGAGAAGATGCCAGTGGAAGGCTCAGTGTCTAACACTCATTCACAGACTAGAACAGCCTGGTCTGGACAGCTGCTCCATGGGCTGGGACCTGAGGAGCCCATTTCCTATCCTCAGCAGGGACAGGCTGCTGGATTTTACAGGGATCCAAGCCTCCCAGCAACATGCCCCCAGAAGTGTTCATGCTGCCTGTTTGTTGAAGTCATACAGAAAAGAAACACATTTTAAAAAGGATTTTCTAGCTTTTATTTTACAAACATTTTCTTGGGAGGGTGCTGATGAGTCTCCAGGTCTGAGAAAGAGCGTGCTCTGATTTCCATTCAAACAGATACTAAGAAAAATATGAACTAGGTGATGGGGACTCAAGAGTACACTTCTCATGATAACAGAAAAAAAAAAGAAAGAAAAAGCCAAAAAGACACCCCCCCCCCCGCAAACCAGACCAAAGGTAAAAGCGTATCTGGGGGAAAGGAACATCTTTTCTCATTTACCGTATTTATACATATTTATTAATACTTCGAGTCTTGACACCAGTGATCAACACCACAAAAACCTCTCCCTCTTCAAATCTTATACTGCCTACTTCATCAATTTGAGGGCACATTAAGCATTTTTTTAAAAGCATTTTTCTTTAACTAAACTTCTGGTCTTGAAAGAGAGATAACCCCAGGCTGAGTTCAAGTTCAAACATATATCTTTCAGAAAATATTATCTTTGGAAAGCTCTCTAAGTCTCTGTACATGCAGAATAATATATACTCCCATATGCTCATCAATCACATCATGAATCCTTTCTATACTGTACTGTTGGCAATATTTCTTATTTATGTGTCAGCAGGTATTTAAAAAATCCTCTACCAGTCGTCTTTTAGCTGTATAAGAATTGGATCGAGGACACGGCACCATTAAACCCATTCTCAATTTTAATAATTTGCTCCATATCACATCCCTGGCTGGGATGAAAGTTCAAAGGTCCCAACTCCTCCGTCTTTGAAAAGTCAATCAAATACCACTGAGTTGAGTTGAATGAAACTGTAGTTAAACTCCAGCAGTCACTTTCTAGAAAGGACACTCACCTAGGACTTGGCACGTTTGGGATTTAGTCCCGACATGAACTGTGTAAACTTGGGCATCTCAGCTAATTTCTCTGGGGCTCAGTCTCCCTAAAAAGGGAGACAATATACAAAAAAATCCTGAAACCTACTACTTCATAGGGCACTTGTGAGGATTAAATGAGATCAACTCTGTAGAGTTGACCTATAAATCTCAAAGCTACACAAATGTAACATTGCACATGACTAAGACTACAACCTGTAAACGTTAAACATGATGTCACACTACAGATCCTCATGTTTTTTCAAACAGAGAAAGCAAGACAGAAAAATGCTTCTTTCTTTGAGTTTTGAGAGCCACCTGCCCCAGCAATGAGGCTCTCCAACCATGGATTGGGTGGAGGCAGCTAGAGAGGAAGAGGTAAAGCCCAACCCCGCCCACCTCCCCCTGCCCCCTCAGGCAACAAGTCAGACTGGCAGTATGTTCTGGTCCAAGACAGGCCCAGGCCAAGGCTGAGAGAGAGGAAGTGTCCTACCACTCTGTAGTCTCTACTATGCCAAGCTGCACTGAAAAAAAACTTGCCACTCTGTGGCTTGGCACTGGAAGCAGAGAGGGTATTCTAATGTGACTGGTCCTCACATCGTGTTATTCGGGTGGTATCTGCCTGCACACAGAGACACACAAGGTTTTGTAAGACTCCTCAGAGCTGTGTGAGCAGACAAGAACATGGACACTACAACAAGAATTTATGTTTAGTTTCACAGATCAACTTGAGATAAAGGATCAAAGTGATTTACAAAGGAGAAATGATAAATTGTTCAACCATTCTGGATGCTCTGAAGGAAAATGGCCTGCCTGGATAGCCGGCCTGAGGTGGCACTCCCTTATCTCTCCATCTTACCATATAGAGACAGGCTGAAGAATAATGGGTCACTTTAGTTTAAAAGGTAAAGGGAAATGGGAAAAGTCTGAGAAGAGGGAAACACACATACTAGGGTTTCTAATTGGTTCACAACCATGAAAATAGTTATAATCAACTACAGACCTATAGAGATTTCCAAAATAGGATTTCTTTTATGATGAGTATCTTATAACTCTTTATTATGAGATTGTGATGATGTTAGTTTAGGTAGGAATATTATAGGATTCTATGTACCACACTAGCAATTTTTCAAATATTAATAACTTGACTCCTTTAGTTTAAAAAAGGAAACTCGAAATGACCTGACTTCAGATGATAAATTTCTAGTCCAAAAGTTATTTCAGAAAATAAGCCGCTCTTTCCAGAATAAATGGAGAGGGTTTCTCCTGCCAGTTGTTGTTTTGACCTCCTTTCTTTACCCGATATTTTCTCTACCAGGGAGCAAAGTGACTTCTTCTGGGCTTCCCTTTTTCATTTATCTTTCTTGAAAGGAATTTACATTCCTTCCCTAAAAGGGCAGCTGGACTGAACTGCAGGAATTTCCAAAGAGATTCCACTCCCTAAGAAGAATGATTTCCACAGGACTTCTAAGCTTCCCCAAATTTTGAAACAGGAACAAAACAGGAGCTGGAATGGTCCCATATCTTCATGTAGGATTCTCCTTTTTAATAGGAGAAAAGTCTTCTCATAGTTGTCTTGACTACATATGGAAAAACCTATTTAACCTGCCGCCAATTTTGACGGATCTGTCCTGTCTGCACTTTCTGAAAGGGAAGAAAAGCTCTGCGAGAGCCTGAGTCACAGCGACACTAGAGGGAGCTGTGGCATCACCATCCGGGAGTCATTTCCTCGGTAGCTGCAGCAAGAGAACAAAACCAGGCTGGGGAGGGTTGACTCTCCTACAATATGCCATAGGCCGTCTTTGTGGACCAGTTACTGGTTCTGTGAAGGTGGCACTGCCAAATTCAGGCAACAGGAGCGTTTTCTGCAAACAGGAAGAGATGCACGTGCTGGGCACACTGACCCTGGCCTGCTTGCCCTCCCAGATGGCACCCCTTCCTGGGCTACTTCTCTGGAGGAAGCAGGAAGCCCATCACAAGGGACAGCCAGCCAGGGGTAGTTACACATCCACCACCATGGATAAAACATTGCCACAAACACTGTGGGGAAAGGCAGTTGTCTGAGTTAATGAGGGTGAGGGAAGAGAGAGAAGGAAAAGGAAAACTATTCATTTGCAGCAACTGAGCATTCAAACTAGTATCTGATGGCTGCTTAGCACTTTCTATCTGTTAAAAATCCTGAAGTGATCTTGCCAGAGCCGCAGATATAGTAGGTTGGGGAGCCCTTTAGCCACAGATGCAAAAAAAAATGCGAAAAAAAAAAAAAAGTGCCTCCAGGGCCAGAGCCCTCTCCTGAGGCCTTCTCAGACCCAGGTCAAAGCACACAATGCTTACAAACCTGATCTTTGTGGGGGAAATAGCCTGATAATTGTTCCTCATACACAAGCTGAAAAGTTTAATTCCAAACATTCCCTTCAATACAGGGGCTCATTTTCTGTGTTGCTCATGGCAACTGCTCTGCATACCTTTGAGTCAAATCTGCCATTATAAAGCATTTATGTTTATAATAACAATAATCTCAACCTAGACAGCGAACTTTTAAAAAGCAGAGTGTGGGGAGCTTTGACTGTAAATCCCCATTAAAAGCAGCTGGGAAGAAGATCAAGTCTATGTGTCTGATACTATTGACCCTCTCAGAATGCCCACAATGCCTGGAACTGGTAAAGAGGACATCCATACATATTGCTGTCCTTTCAGCATTGGGGAGCGGAACAGATATTCAGTTTAAGGCCACACAGTGGGGAGGTAGGGGGAGAAGGTGGACATCTGGCACCACAGTAGGGAAGTGGCTATGGTGGAATGCGGTGGTATTATCCTTTCTCCTTTATTTGACCCTTCCTCCCAAAGGCTCCTTGACGCGCTAGTGTTTGTTAGAGGAGGGTGGGGGGGAGTCTGCCCTCTGTCCTCTTTATTCATGGACACACTCCCTTCAGCAAGCTCATGGCTTCGATCATCTTGATATATTATTTTTTTTCATCTTGATATATTATTGACTTCCACATTTTTTTTTTTTTTTACTTCCACATTTGTAACCCAGACTTGATTCAGAGCTTTACACTCATCTCTACAATGGCCTACTTGATCCTCCCCCCCTCCGCCCTGTATATCCCATGCCATAGACCCTTAAACTCAACATAACCAAACCCAAACTCTTCTTCCTACCAAAACCCCTGTTCTTCCAGTACTCCCTCTTCTTGGCAAATGGCGCTGTTATCTGTCCCAACAGCTGGCTAAGAAATCAAATTCACTCTGGATTTCTCCTCTATCTTCACTCCCTGTATCTAATCAATCACCAATTTTAATCGATTCTGTTCCCAAATAACTTTCAAATTACCCTCTTGTCTCCATCATCTATTGCTATCGTTATCACTGGCATGGAGTCCTACAGAAGATGTCCAACTGATCTCCCTGCCTCTCATGTGACTCCCCTCAAACACCAGATCCATCTTTCAAAAAAATTGGATCCCACTTGCCTAATATTTAAACTTCCCAGTGGCTCCCACTACCTTCACAGGAGAAAGGCCTGGCCTGGCCTCCCTTTCTAGTCTTAATTTCTCATGTCTCTTCCACTTTCGCCATATTGAACTATCAGCAGCCAGCTCCCCCCTCCAGCTTCCACCCACCCGGTGTTCTCTCTTCACCCTCATCTGCCTGAGGGATTCCTACTTACTCTTTCAAAGCCATTATCACGTGTCAGTTCTGTCAAAGAGAGAAAGCACTGAACACCCTAAACCTCCCTTCTGTGTTTCTCGTATACGTCTCTATTATTACAGACAGCACACTTTCTGGGTCTGTCTTAAGAGCAGATATTTGTATTGGTTGGGCCTACCACAGGGCAAGGCACATTGTGCGTGCTCTCAATGTGTGCACAAAATACTGAGGGAGGCTACATTTGACCTGGGGTAGCCACAGGGTTATTCACTCAGAGCAGCTAGAATATATGAACAGCTTTTAAGAAACAGATGGAAGTTGGCAAGGTGATGGGGAGGGGACAATGGCAGACTAGTTTGAGTAATGAACGCTCATGACCTGACGATGCAAATGAGTAAAACCTGAACAACAAGGGCTGTCTGCTGAGTCCGAGCTGCCCTAAAGGCTTGGGGGGTTTTGCACTGCGCAAACCTACATAAAATGACAATGTTCCGCAACATTCCATGCAATTTCCTCTCCTTTTCCCCAAAGAAAACAATAATTACAAAACACAGGACTCTTGAAAAATATTCCACATTTGCTTTTAATTTCCCATTGATGGGCCCAGTCAGCCTAGTATGCCTTCAGCCTACTTCCACTTTATCAGTGGGAAATCTCATTTTCACCTCACTCTACACATTTTACAATGCCGTGGTGAGCCTTAAGTGAGATGGATATTATAGGGAATGAATTGTAGAGGGGCAAAAATGAGAAACACTGAAGATCACACACACTGTACCATCTGCACCATTTTGTCCCATTACACAAAAGCTATCTGCAAACAGGAGGGAGCACAGAATGAAAACCTGCAAATGTGAAAGAGATAGTCAGTATTTGGTACAGCCTTGCTCTGGCAACATAGGCTGATCACTCCTTGACCTCAATTCCTTGATCAACCTAGGAGTATTGCTTTGCTTGCTGCTACAGAGCCAAGACCCACACACATTCAATGCTGTTACCAATACATTAAAAATGGATTAAGTATTTAATATATAAATACCATCTGGGCCCCAGGTACTCAGAACTCCATGCTCTAGGAATTTGCCATGAACTCTGTCAGGTAGGCCAGGTAATTTATAGCTTGAACTGTTGCAAAAATGTTCATATGCCCAAGAAACCCATTTTGGAGTCTAGAGAGAAATTAAAAAAGGCAACTGTATAAGATTTTACTATGTTATTTGTAGCTTGTACCCATTAAATCTTTTCATGCTCCTACTCAACATGTGGATCAAAAGAACATCACTTGTAAACACAAGTAATTTGGGCTGACAGAATGATGCCCAGGATGTTTACATTAGAGAAACTGAGGTATAGCTGAGTTCAAAAACCATCTCAAGCACAGATTAGGAGTTCAATTAACCTGAATCCTAATATATAACTCCCAACGATGTTTTCTCAGCTTGTTTGTGAAAGCCATGGCTTCCTTTTCCCACTAGACTATTCATTTTGATTCCAGAGTTATGTGAGTACCCAAACGCCTTCCTTCCTAAACCAATTCCCAGTTGACACTCTTAGGAACTTCTGTCCACATTCAGCCCTGAAATGAAGTGGACACTGACCTATGATGGCTACGAGTATGTACAGCTGGCTGCAGACCCATCGCTTTCTGTGAAGTTTCAATATTAGAACATATTTGTACTGAATTATGAAAGTGGAAGTGGTTTCCCCTCTATAGTTTTTTCCTTATTACTAAGCCAGTAATTAATTTCCTGTTTCGATAGTCTGAACTAGTTATAAACTCTTACTAATCAGTTATTCCTGTCAATGCGTTTTCATTTAGTGTCTTGCTTTCTCAGCATCCACCCAAATGAGATAAACAAAGACTCAGATCAATTGCAATAAAAGATGGTGGTGTCCACAGTTCACCTCTACTCACTACAAGCTTTGAACAATATTCTTGGTGTACCTGGAAGAAAGGAAACAGCCCACTATTGTACCAGGGAAGTGCACAACTTCCCCAAGCTCTCTGAGCTCTTTCCTTGAGAACAAAGACCTGGACTCCTTCAAAATAAGATAAATACTACCCCAAATTTGGGACTCTCGGACAAATGAAGCAGAAATTTATACTTTTTGCTTTTGTGAGATTTTTATCATCTTCCCCACAGTAATTTCATCCAAATTTCTTCTGTGGTCTCACATAGCAACATTTATTATAAAATGATCCCATAAAAGCAATGATAAAGAATGTCTCATTGAGACTGAGTCATAACTTTACCAACTGGCCACTCTGCTTGTAGGCAAACATTGTCACTTGTCCATTCGGGGAAAACACTGAGGTGCGGCAGGGCTGTCCACTGTTCAGGTATGAGATAATAGGACAGGTTCCACGTAGGAGGTAAGAGGCAGCCTGCCATGAAGTAGGTGACCCTTTGCAAAAGTAATTATTCCTCTCTGGCCTCAGTTTCCTCCTATGTATGATGATGAATGATGAATGCTGCTCTCCTAAAGTTGTCTTGAGTCTACTTTGTAGAGTCTATGCTACATGTTTGGTCAGTGGCTACCCAGATTCTTTGAAAGGAGGCAAAAGCAAGGTAGACTTTATTTAGAACAGGGAAGTTTCAAGTTCATGCTTAAATTTGTGGTAAGTTTTATTTAGAGAGCAGGGAAGTTAAGGGCTGGAGGCCAGCCAAAATGAAGCCCACAGAGACAGGTCTGATCTGCTGGGTGGTGGCTCCCCAAGTGATGAGGGGATAAAAGGAGACATGAATAAGACAGAAACAGAAGTTGAAGGTTAAATATTGTCTGGGCATCAATTTGGCCTTTCCTTCACCAAAACTCAAAAGTAGGCTGTGCTCACCCCATCCACAGCCTCCCTGTTCCATACACTCTCTAACTGGCTGCATCTGGTGTCTGTTCCCACTGTTACCAAGACTGCATTTTCTTGAGGTTTACTAGAGACTGAACTCCTGCTTTCTCCTTATTCTGCTCAAACTTTCTGCAATTCTGCACTCTCTGATCTGTGGGTCCTTGCCCTCTATCTCTGCTTTGGATCACTTAGTTGAGTAGGCCTTTTCCTGATTTTGTAGACTCTCCTCCTGGGGTAGTCTCTCATCCTAAATCCAGCCTCTCACCAGACATGGTCTACCACTTGTTTCAGCTCTTTGACCACCTGCCCCTTCTTTCCCACTGTTCAGGTATTTACCTGGACTACTGCAGTGGCATCATGATTGGTTTCTCTTCTGGACTCTTCTATCATAGTTTTCTTCTAAAATCATTTCACCAGTTTTCTTCCAAATTAATTGATCTTATGTTATCTCTCTCTTTAAAAATCCTTAGTAGTTTCCCATAAAACACAAACTAAAGTTTAACTTCTTGAACTCATCATTCAAAGCTCTAAATGTGGTCCCAGATCTTTCCATAGCCAAAATTTTCAATATTCTCTCTAGGCACTGCATTCACTACAAACAGTGTGAAGATTTTGGTCCTGAGATATTGTTAACAACGATTTCTTTCATTCATTAGTTGTCATTCACCTTTACATATTTCCACATACCACTCTGAACCTTCATCATAATGTCGTTTAAGAGTAATTTATGCCTTTGTCCTACCCCCCCCCAATGCAATATAAGCTTTTTGAGGGTAAGGTTTTGCCTTATTCACATGTATTTCTGTAAATGCACACAGATATCATAATTTTTAAACAATAAATGTTTTCTGAAAGGTCAAGAAATACTTACTGAATGCCCATTATGTACATGGTACTATTTTGGATAGTATATACTGCTATCTGATGCTAAATATATTAGATCAACAGGGTAACAAGGATACAAGCATTAATAAACTATGGTCCCTGCCACAGGGAAGCTCAGCTGTAACAGTGGGGAGGGGAGGCATGCAACTTTAATTGTATAATAGTACTGTTGTAGAATCATAAAACTGTAGCATGATCGTGCAATGATAGAGAAATCCACCAAGCATAGAGTGGGTACACAGAGAGGAGCTGCCAACATGTTCTCAGAACATCAGAGAAGAAAATTCACAGAGCTGGGTTCTTTAAGAAAACAGGAGCTTTCTAGGTACAGGAGAAGAGAGTGGAGGAATAAATAAGTACCTTTACCGAATGCTCTCTTTATGCCAAAGGATGCTAAGAGCATTATATACATCAATCACTATGTACAAACGGACTCCTGTGATTTTTCACAATGGCTTTAAGAATGATGTATTTTCTCCATTTTACAGATAAAGATACTGGGTTTAGAAAAGGCATGTAACTGGACCAAATTATCATAGCTGGTAAATTGCTGAAGTACAAATTTAAACCTGGGTCTGTCTGACTTAAAAGCCCAAATCCTTAACCACTATGTCGACAGTCCTCAAATTCTGTGTAGAAACCACCCAGAGTGTTTGCTAACAATGCAGTTTCCTAGGCCTCACTGCCAGAGATTCTGATTTTGTAGGTATGGGCTGCAGCAGGGAAAGTACATTTCCAATGAGGACCCTTAGGCGGTACTGAAATAGGTCACCTGGATGTGACCGTGCTCTTCCCAGAAGCGCAGTCCAGAGAGAGGAATCAGTGTGTGCAAGGCTGTGTAGCATGAAATAGGAGTATTTATAATTTGTGCTAGAGGATGAAACTACAGGGATTAGTAACTAAGGATACCTGCCTTCAAGGAGCTCAGTGTCAAATGATCTAAAATCTCCAAGTCATTATTTTTTTTTAATTAAAAAAACATTATGACTGTATTTAAAAAAACAAAATTAAAATCACCTATAATTATCACTATGCTAACATAGCCATTAATTGCATATTACCATTTTGTAGGTGAAATTTTAAAAAGTTATGATCGTACTATTTGGTATTCTGCTACTCTCATGTGATGTTTTACCAAAAAATATTTTCCACAATTTTATAGGGTCTTCACAATTAGTATTTAATGGCCACAGACATTCCATTGGACATTACAATAATTTATTAAATTTTTCCTTAATATCAGACTCTCAGTTTGTTACCAATTTGGGGCAGTGCTAATACTCTTGAGGATGCTAGCATTTAGTAGCTTTCTCTCATGATTTTAAGGAGAAATGTTCACATCTTTTAAGTAATGAAAAAGAAAGCATGTAACTGCAGAACCTATTTAGATACACTCAGACCAGTACCCAATATTAAAGAATAATGAGTGATCTAAAAAAAATGTTGAACAGTAAGTTTCCATTACTGTTAATAAGAATAATGCATAATTTTATACATACTTTATAGTTTAGAAAGGAGTTTTACTACATTAACACGTGCTTTATAACAATCTTATTATGAGGTAGGTAGAGCAGTTAGTATCCATTCATATGATAACCAAGAGAGGTTACCTGACTTATTTGGAGATATACAGAGAATGATTCAGAATTTGGTTGGATCTGTGTCAGCTTACTCTAAATCAACTCTTCTTTATTATGTGTTGTGATGTCTTTTAGTTTAAGATCAACAGAACTACTAAAGCTATTGGATGAAAACCAGAATAATGCTATGGGCTGAACTGTGTCCTCCCTACATTTATATGTTGAAGCCCTAACCCCTAAATGCGCTGTACTCTTTCCCTCGCTCTCACCTCCCACATAAGACACGGTGAGAGGGCAGCTGTCTACAAGCCAGGAGGAGAGTCCTCTAGTCTCCGGAACTGGGAGAAAGGACATTTCTGCCGTCTAGCCATCCAATAAGTCCACGGTGTTTTGTTATGGTAGCTTGAGCAGACTAAGATTTGGGTCCTGAGAAGTGGAGTACTACTGTAACAAATACCCACAAATGTAGAAGCAGCTTTGGAATTGGATAGAAGCTAGAAGAGTTTTGAGATCCATGACAGAAAAAGCTTAGATAATCATGAACAGACTATTGTGAAATATGAACATTAGGGGTGATTCTGGTGACGAATCAGACAGAAATGAGGAACATGTTATTAGAAAATAAGAGAAGTGATAAAAAACAAATGACAAAGAGCTTGGCTAAGCTGTTCTAGTATTTTATGGAAGGCAGAACTTGTGAGTAATGTAATTGTATATTTGGCAGAGAGATTTCTAAGCAGAGTGATGAAGGAGCAGCTTGTTTTCCTCCTAACTGCTTATAGTGTACATGCAAAAGGGGAGACAGAAATTGAAGAAGGAATCGTTAAGCAGAAAGGAACCAAGACTTGAAGATCTGGAAAATTCTAAGCCTATCCATACTGCCACAAACAATAAATCTAGTTCTAAAAAGAATACTAAAAGTGTGGTTGAACAACCATTTGTCTAAAGAGATCAGGGGTGTGACTCATGGACTGAATCAGTCATCTCAGGAGAAGCCAGAAATTTTCGAAAAAGGATTCTCCCAGCAAAGACACTGCCAGTTTGAGCTAAAGGGAAAGAGAAAGCAGAATGGAATGAACGAAAGCTGTTGGACTTCTTGGATTCTACAGGACTGGTCCACAGAGCTATTCAGCTGTGGAAGGGCACTATTCTTTAAGGAAAGGGAAGAATGACCCTGAGGGTGTTTCAGAGTTTGTCAGGGCTTATTACTCCCATCACAAACCTAAGAGATAAGGCTGTTTCCCCCTGAGTTTCAAAGGGTAGGGCTGCGTCTCCAGATTTGGAAAGCCAGGATGACCAGCACCTCAGGGGTAGGCTACCTAGCAGGGAGCCATGTAGGTGGCCCCTCACAGAGGGCAGTGTAGGCAGGGCCCTTACCAAGAGCCAAAGGAGCAGGGTATTTAGAGCCATGAGAGCGATGCTCTCCAGTCGGCCTGGAGGGTAGAGTGCTGAATCAAAAAGGATTATTTGTGAGCCCTCATATCTAATGGAATTTATCTTCCTAGGTTTTGTACTTACTTGGGATCCATCACCCCTTCCTTCCTTCTGATTTCTCCCTTTTAGAGTGGGATTGTGCATCTTATTGCATCGTTGCATTTTTTAAAATTGAAATATAATTAACATAGTGTTATATTAGTTTCAGGTGTACAATATAATAATTCAACAATTCTATGTATTATTCAGTGCTCATCACTACAAGTACACTCTTAATTCCCCTTACCTATTTCACCCATCTCCCCATGAAGCTCCCCTCTGGCAACTACCAGTTCATTCTCCGTATTTAAGAGGATTTTTTTTGTCCCTTTTATCATTTGTTCGTTTGTTTTGATTTTAAATTCTACATATGAGTGAAATCATATGGTATTTATCTTTCTCTGTCTGACTTATTTCACTTAGCGTTATACCCTCTAGGTCTATCCATGTTTTACAAATGTCAAGATCTCATTCTTTTCTAGGCTGAATAATATTCCATTATATCCCATTCCTGTATTTATACATCTTCTTTATCCATTCATCTATTGATAGACACCTGGGCTCTTTCCATATCTTGGCTATTGTAAACAATGCTGCAGTAAACACAGGGGTACACAGATTTTTTCAAATTAGTATTTTCATTTTTTTTCTTGGCCACCACTGTATTTTGGAAGCACATAACTTGTCTAGTTTCATAGGGTCATAGCCTAGAGAGGAAATCTGCCTCAGGATGAATCAGACCCCGAGTTACACCCATGCCTGATTTAAGTGATATTTAGATAAGACTTTGGACTGTAGACTTTAGAGTTGATGCTGAAATGATTTAAGACCTTTGGGCCTATTGGGATGAACTGAATATATTTTGCATGTGATAAGAACATGAATTTGGGGGAGTAAGGAGCAGAATGCTACAGACCGAATTCTGAGTCCTGAAAATTCATATGTTGAAGTGCTAACCCCTGAGATAGTCTGATTTATAAGACAAGGTCAATATATATATATTTCTCCAATATATTTGGTCTTCATTCATAGTTCCTGATTCACAGCAACCCAAACCCTTGGAATTTCATAGGATTGAGAATGACAAAGTTATCTCTTGTTATGTTAATAAAGTGATTTTTGGATCCCACTTAGGGATGGGGGCTGGTTGCCAGGGGAACCAACCACGCACACCAGTGAAGCACTGGAATTGGTAGCCCTAGCACAAGATTGAAGTGTTGGAATTTGCAGGCCCTTGGGACTTTCAACCTCCTCTGGAAAGGAAGAATACCTGGAAGTTGAATCAATAGCCAATCACCAATAATTTAATCAACCATGAAGCCGCCACAAACCCCCAAAAGGACAGAGTTTGAAGAGCTTCCAATCTGGTGAACACATGGAGATTTGGGGAGGGTGGTGCACATAGAAGTTCTGTACCCTTTCCCCCTATCTTATTCTATGCATCTCCTCTATCTGGCTACTCTTGAGTTCTATCCTTTTCTTTCTTTCTTTTTTTTTTTTTTAAAGATTTTATTTATTTGACAGACAGAGATCACAAGTAGGCAGAGAGGCAGGCAGAGGGACAGGGGGAAGCAGGCTCTCTGCTCAGCAGAGATACGGGGCTTGATCCCAGGACCCTGAGATCATGACCTGAGCCGAAGGCAAAGGCTTAACCCACTGAGCCACCCAGGCACCTCGAGTTATATCCTTTTCTAATAAGCTAGTGATCTATTAAGTAAGATGTTTCTCTGTGAGCTGATCTAGCAAATTATCTGAACCCAAGCAGGGGTTTGTGGGAACCTCGGATTTATAGCCCATTGGTCAGAAGCACAGGCAACAACCTGGGCTTGTGACTGGTGTCTGATGTTTGTGGAGGGGGACAGGTAGATTGAACCTTGAGATATGGTGCCATCTCTAGGTAGATAAGTTGAATTGAGTTGAGTTGCAGGACACCCTTTTGGTGTCCAAGAATTGCTTGGTGCTATGTTTATTCCCCCCCCCCCATTGGAAATTGAGTCTTGGAACATACAATTTAACCCCCAATTGGACCATATCTGGAGATAGGGCCTACAAAGAGGTAATTAAGGTGAAATGGTCATAGAGGAGGAGCCTTGATATGGATTAGTATCCTTATAAGGAGAGACAACAGAGAGCCTCTATCACCCCCTTGGCCATGTTAAAGACACAGGGAGAACGCAGCCATCTACAAGAGAGTTCTCACGAGAAATTTTATCAGCCAGAACCTTTATCTTGGACTTTCTAGCCTTTAGAACTGTGACAAAATTAATGTCTATTGTTTAAGCCACCTGGTCTATGGTATTTTGTTACAGCAGCCTGAGCAAACTAAGACAACACCCAAAGTAACGATCTTAGTACTCAATCACTGCAATAGACTTGGCAATTAAGGGGCATTATCCTTTGGCATTCAAATCGCTAAATTCTAGCACTGATTTCCTTCTGCAACATTTTAAAGACCTTTTAGTCTCTTCAAGAGACAATCACACCTGTTAGCCTACTCTATATTCCATTAGTATGGGAAGGGATATTTTAAGAAAACAAACAGTAAAAACTTGTTTGTGTGAGCCAACTGCTGTTCCCTTTTGCTTACATCTGCAAAGGTAGGGTTCACAGTGTCCTGGTAGTTTATTCCTCTAAGGTTGCACAATCAATTGGGTACTTCTACAAACACCCAGAGGGTCTCCAAATAGACATTTATATTCACCATTTAGTGTAAAACATCCTTTCCCAAACCTGCCAACAACTCCCAGTATATAACCACTCGCCACCTGTTCTTTGGAGATTGCTTCTGCATCATTACAAGCAAAGAAATCAATACTAGGCCATTGATTTGGGAAAGAGACAAGATTGCACGGCAATAATACATAAAGTTAGTCAAGCCCTACTTCTCAATTGTTTTGAGAGAACAGATAGTTCAATGCCCCATTCTGAAATAGGTACTCATCCTGCATTGGCGATCTTGTAGCAATAAAGGCCCAAGATAGATGAGGCACCATAACCCCAATTGACTTAACAGCTCTTGAGTGCTACAGAGAATCGCAAAATGCCTTTTTAGACTCAACAGTAATGCATTAACTAGAATCCAGCTTCCCTCTCTGCAGTCTATCCCTCAGTTTAATTTAAAAAGTGTGGGCTGGGGCCTAGGGTCACTCTGCCAGCGCCAACAGACAATTAAGTGGTATGGGTGCTGTAACTGCAGAGAGCAGCTGAAGGTCTGGCCCAAATATGTATTCTGTCATGATAGACAGATAAAGCTGATTGTTCAGCTTATCTATTAATTTACTAAGACACCATCTGGTCTTTCTAAGCCAAATTAACATGTAAAAATCATTTAGATATGTTAATTGGTTTTAAACTAGGAAATAGAATCAATAAAAAGGGACTATGGGAATGAAGACGAACATTACCTGTTTACCTAGAACTTTGTGTTTTTAAAAACACATGCATTAGCTTCCTTGATCTTAAGCCCAATCCCACAGATTATCATTGTAAACATCTGAAAGAGGAGGAAATTAAGGCTCTTAAGTAACCTGCGGAAGACACTATTGGAAAGTGAAAGGAGTGAACATTTACAGGGATTTTTTCTTCTAAGGATTTGGATTTGTTTATTTATTTGAGAGAGGGAGAGATGGAGAGTGAGCACCAGAGAGAGCAAGAGAGTGAGCGCGCACCAGCAGGTGGAGAGACAGAGGGAGAGAGGGAAGCAGACTCCCCACTGAGCAGGGAGCCGGACTCAGGACTCAATTCCAGGACCTTGAGATAATGACCTGAGCCAAAGGCAGACGCTCCACTGACTGAGCCATCCAGGCGCCTCTTATCAGGGATGTTTTATTCTCTTTTATCCAAACAGCCCCAAAGATGGGTACCATTATTATTCTCTTTTAAAGCTAAGGAAATTGAGACTCAGAGTAGCAATTTGTGACAAAGCTATTAAGTAGCAGAGCCAGGACCTGAGCCCAGATCTTTTGGACTTTGAAATCCATTCTTTATTGGGTTCCAGTTTACGATGGCAAGGTAGGAAGATCCTGAATTCACCTCCTCCCATGGATACACTGAGTCTACAGCCACATATGGAACAATTCCCTCTTAAAAAAATCCAAGGCTGGCTAAGTGATGACTACACATGAGTAAACAAGAAGAAAACCACATCAACATGGGTAGGAGAGAAGAGGACACAATCTTGCCATAAACTCTACCCCTGGTGTAGCATCCCATAACAGGGAGGGAACTCAAAACCTGGACCTTCTCCCTGAGGAGTGAAGGGTTTAAATCCTACATCAGGTAGGATTTAAGGTATGCCTTAAAGGCATACACTTGAGAGACAAGCCTCCAAAACATCTAACTTTGAAACCCAACAGGGCTTGTGTCCTAAGACCCACAAGACCATAGCGATCTGAGAAACCCCTCTTAAAAAGAGCCTACCTGCTGAACCTCTCTACCCAAGAGGCAGCCAATTGTGTCTGGACTTAAAGTGAAGGAGGCTCATCTACTTATATTAAAGCACCGCTGTTAGGGGCAGACATCTAATGTAACACACACATCTAGGAGCCAGCTAGAACACTTTGTCTTTGTCCCTACAAAGACTAGCAAGTACCATCTTCATGCTCTCCCTTTGCCAGGCTTCAGAGCACCAGTATCCCATAGAATGGAACTTTTATGGGTGTCTAGGGACATGATTTTTATAGCTGTTGTCTAGAGGATGCTTCTTGACTGCCTGGCTCTGGAGGTCAGATGAGTTTATGTTCCTGGTCCCCTGGGACTGTAATGATAGGTATCACCCAGAAAAAAAGCTCATCCTCCTATCTGGCACCCTCAATTTTGTGATTACTATCAGGGGACACCTCTATATCATCTGGTTCTGGCAGCCAGGGAGGCTTATGCTCATGGATCCCACAGAACTGTAACCAACGGAGAAAGAGTTCTTAAAAACTGACCACTCCCAGAGCAAAGCAATAGGTAACAGATTCCAAGAGAGCTTGGCCTTTCTGTGAAGGAGGTCTATTAGCTAACCATGGGGCTTCCAAAAACCTCTCAGAGAACATGCTATCTTTCCACTCACCCTCTACCAAGCTCCAGAGTGCCAGGGTCTCCTGGAGGGAGCTGTATACACATTTGGTGCCCTGGTTTTTGTCTGGTGTCCCGGGTTATATGGCTGCTGCCCAGAAGATATTCCTAGATCACCTGGCTTTGGTGGCCTGGAGCCTGCATTCCTGAGTCCCATAGGACTATGGCAGAGAAACAGTTTCTGGCAGGCTTCTACTCCCAGGGCACTGTACAGAGAGTGGTCTGAGGCACACTTCGTAGTCTTTCTGTGAAGAAGGCCACTTCGCTTATCCTGGAACATTGGCTTGAGGGGCAGACTTCAGGTTGGGCACATATTAAGTGGCCTAGGGAGCTGCTCTGAAGGAACACAGGCTATGGATACCATCATGGTGCTTTCTCTCTGCTTTGCTCCAGCTCACCAGTATCACACAAGAGACCCTTGTCTAGAGCCCTGATGTCTGTAACTGCTTCCCAAGGGACACCTCCAGATCTGCTTATGCTTGCAGGCCCACAAGACAGTATGTATTTGTATATTTTTAAAAGCAGATGCCTGAGGGTCTGGCTTCCAGTCACCCTGAATTTAGGTGCTGAGACTCTCCCTTTTGGGACACTGTTAGGTCTTGGCATATTCTCAACTACTGGGGGCTATTAAAAATATAATGCGCTTCTTGAACAGGCAAAAATTCGAGAGATGACAAAGAGCTGGAGCAGGGTTGAATGACAAAGTTCATCTACATGAGACCACTCCTTTATGGATGAGAGAGGAGGTTGTATCATCTACTGTATGGAAACAGAGACTCAAGGTAAGTGAAAAAACAGAAGGATATGTACCAAATGAAAGAACAAGATAAAATCCCCCAAGGAAAAAAACCTTAATGAAATGGAGATAAGTAATTTACCTGATAAAGAGTTCAAAGTAACGGTCAGAAAGATTTTTACTAAACTGGGGAGAAAAATGGATGAACATCAACGAACTTCGACAAAGAGATGGAAAATATAAGAAAGTACCACACGAAAGCCACAGAACTAAAAAATACAATAACTAAATTTAAAAATACACTATAAGGGTTCTGGGGCACCTGGGTGGCTCAGTTGGTTAAGTGTCTGACTTTGGCTTGGGTCATGATCTCAGGGTCCTGTGACTGAGCCCCATGCTGGGCTCCCCACTTGGCAGGGAATCTACCTGTCCCTCTCCCTCTCTCTCTGGCCCTCCCCTGTTTATGCTCTCTCTCTCTCCCACCCTCCCTCTCAAATAAATAAAACCTTTAAAAAAACACACTATAGGGGTTCAATAGCAGACTAGATGAAGCAAAATAAAGGATCAGTCAACTCAAAGATGAGGTAGTGGAATTCACTGAATCAGAGCATCAGAAACCAACAAAAAAGAAAAAAGTGCAGACAGCTTAAGGGATGTAGAGAACAACATTAAATGGACATTTGCAGCATAGAGCTCCTACAAAAAGAAACGAGAGAGAAAGGGATAGAAATCTTATTTGAAGAAATAATGGCTGGAAATCTCCCTAACTGGGGAAATAAACAGACATCCAGATCCAGGAAGCCTAGAGAGCTCCAAATAAGAGGAACACTTATGAGACCCACAGCAAGACACATTACAATTAAAATGTCAAAAGTTAAAGACAAGGAGAAAATATTAAAAACAGCAAGAGAAAAACAACTTGTTATATACAAGGAAACCCCCCATTAGACTCTCAGTAGATTTTTTTAGTGGAAACTTTGCAAGCTAGAAGGGAGTGGTACTGTATATTCAAAGTACTAAAAAAAAAACAAACCCACATACACAAATAAACCCACAAAAACCACTACTAAACTGGCCTTACAAGAAATGTCAAAGAACTTCTTTAAGCTGAAAAGAAAGTACACTAATTAGTAACAAGAACACATATTAAAGAAAAAATACATTGGAAAGATAACCATATAGTAAAGTTAGTGGATTAATCACTTATAAAGCCAGTATAAAGACTGAAAGACAAAACTGGTAAAAATAACTATGATTACAACAATAAGGGATACACAAAATAAAAAGATGTAAACTGTGACATCAAAAAACATAAAATAAAAAAGAAACCATAAAATGTGTGGATGGAAGAGTAATGATTTTGAGCTAAAGCTGAATTTCAATGGAATGAAACTTAAGTTGTAACCAACTTAAAATAGACTTTTATAGATGTAAGTTGTTATATGTAAGTTCATGGTAACCATAAAGGAAAAAACACAAAAGATAAAGGAATATAAGCATTCCACTAAAGAAACCACAAAGCAGAGTGCTTGGGTGGCTCAGTGGGTTGAGCCTCTGCCTTCGGCTCAGGTCATGGTCTCAGGGTCCTGGGACTGAGCCCCGCATTGGGCTCTCTGCTCATCAGGGAGCCGGCTTCCCCCTCCCTCTCTGCCTGTCTCTCTGATTCTCTCTCCGTCAAATAAATAAATAAAATCTTTAAAGAGAAAGAAAGGAAGAAAGAGAGAAAGAAACCACAAAGGAAGAGATGAAGAGAAGAAAGAGAGAAGACCTATTAAAACAGCCCAAAAGCAATAAGCAAAATGGCAATAAGCACAAACTGTCAATAATTACTTCAAATGTAAATGCATAAATTCTCCAATCCAAAGACACACAGTGGATGAATGGATTTAAAAAAATGAACCATCTATATGCTGTCTAAAAGGGACTCACTTTCGATATTTGAACACATACAGACTCAAAGTGATGGACGAAAAAAGATATTCCATACAAATGAAAACCAAAAGGAAGCTACAGTAGTCATATCAGACAAAATAGACTTTAAAACAAAGACTGCATTAAGAGACAAAGAAGGGAGTTACATACTGATAAAAGGATCAGTCCAGCAAGATGCTATAACATTTTTAGTATTTATGCACCCAACATAGGAGGACCTAAATATATAAAGCAAATACTAACAGACCTAAAGGATGAAATTGATAGCAATACAATAATAGTAGGAGACTTAAATCAATGGATCAATCATCCAGACAAAAAAATCAACAAAGAAACATCAGCCTTAAATGACACAGTAGACCAGATGGGCTTACCAGATACATATAGAACATTCCATTCAAAAGTAAAGGAATACACATTCTTCTGAAGTGCACATGGGACATTTTCCAAGAGAGATCGTATGTTATGCCACAAAACAAGACTTAATAAATTTAAGAGGATTGAAATTTTATCAAGCATCTTTTCTGATCACAGTGCTATGAAACTAGAAATTAAATATACAAGGAAAATAGGAAATTCATAAATTTGTAGAGATTAAACTACATGCTACTGAACAACCAGTGGGTCAAAGAAGAAATCAAGAGAAATAAAAAAATACCTTGAGACAAAAGAAATTGGAAATGTAACAAAGCCCATGCTTTATTTATTACATTGATGAAAATTATGCCTTATTTACAGTGAATGTAATTGGACAAGAATTCTTGATGTTAAGAGTTTTAGCTTTCTTGAAGAAGTGAATTTGTCTGGAATGAGTAATATACAGTTAAGAAATTAATATGTGACAAAATGGATAAGGTGCAGGCTATGGAATCAGAGAGATCTGTGTTTAAATCCCGTCTCTCCTAATTGCTAGGTGTGTGACCCTAAGCAAGTCAGCTCACCTGTCTGAGCTTCAGTTTCCTCATCTGTCAAATAGATAAAAAGATCTTAATCTCATAAAATTGATATAAAGATCAAATTATGTAACACCAATAATGTCCCTGGCACATCAACAAATACTGGTTATTTTTCTCTATAAAAATGTTTCTCCATATACAATGGAATACTATGCAGCCATCAAAAGAAATGAAATCTTACCATTTGCGACAACATGGATGGAACTAGAGGGTATTAGGCTTAGCAAAATAAGTCAATCGGAGAAAGACAACTGTCATATGATCTCCCTGATATGAGAAAGTGGAGATGCAACAGAGGTGGGGGCTAAGGGGGTAGGAAAGAAAAAATGAAACAAGATGGGATTGGGAGGGAGACAAATCAAAAGAGACTCTTATTGTCATAAAACAAACTGAGGGGGGTGGGGGGGAGGGGGGTTGGGAGAGGGTGGTGGGGTTACATTATATGTTTAAATTAAAAAAATAAAAATTAAAAAAATATATTTCTCCAAGAAGCAGAAGAGTCCTAGAATAGGGGCAGACAAGGGTCTCTTATTTGTTAGAGAACAAAGACAGAAAGAGAGTGGAAGGCACATATTTGTACAAGTATTTGTACAAGTAGCCTCTGCAAACAGTCACGGCTTATTATAATATCTGGTGTAAGGTAGATAGATGATCAGTAACTTTTTGCTGAATGGAGGAATGCAGGAAAGAAGAACAGACCCATCCCAATAACAGTGTGCTGAATAAGATTAAAATCAGATTTATAATATTTTCTTACCTTGACTGCATAGTTATTAAGTGGATCTTTTGCATATGAAGCTGTATAGTAAACTGCATCACCTGCCTCACAGCATGGCTTGTCGCTGGTTAGCCTGAAGTCTGACCAGCTGTCCACCCCAAAACGGAGCTGGTCTTTCTGTCCAGCCATGAAGAGGTCTTCACATTTTATAGCCAGTTTCTTCAAAGCATCTGTATGAAGGCTTCGGATTTTACCCACAACTTCTTCCCGATTCTCAAGTCCTCGATAAAGTGCTTGTCTCTGTGGCTTCTGCATGCTTCGTCCCTGTCTGCAAGAGGGACCACGCCGACTAGACAGGGACTCCATGCTGTTGGAAAATCTATCCTTAATACTGAGAGTGGTTAAGCTGGAGATACTGTTTGCTGCTGAGGGGACAGGTCTTTCCTTGTGCAAAGGTCTTTCCAAGGAGTCATAAGACTCAATGTCCAGTCCCTTGAGTTCGTAACTAATGGAAGAGCCAGCACTACTGGCATCCCAGTTGGGGTCGATGTCATAGGTGGGATTAGCCATTACGCAAAGACTCGTTTCCATGGATTTTTGGAGGTCTTTGGGGATTGGCTCTGTATTGGCTCTTATGATCATTTTCTTTGGCAGTGGGGGTGGCGTAGGTTGGGAAGCGTTAGGTGCTTCTTGGTCTATTTTCTCACTAAAAACAATGGCATCATCCAAAGTTCCCTTAGGCTGCCGTGGATGCTTGGGTGGTATCATGGCTGCTCTAGATTGCCCTGTATTGTTTTAAAAGAAAGAAAGAAAGAAAGATAAGAGTTAAGTTTTTATTCTTGTTACATAATTGAAACTCAAGGATAAACAAGTGATGTGGTCATGAGAATATAAGAAGTCAATGCTTTAATTCAAAATGGTTGAAGAAAAGCAACCAAAGACTTGGTTGGTGGGAGCAAAAAAAATGTGAACAATGTCTCAGCATTTCCATGCCAGAGAAGAGGGTAATGGGCTTTGTTTAAAAAAAAAAAAAAAAAAAGAATTGAGATTCTCTACTCCTGCCTCCAAGGGTGCTGAATATGAAAGAGTCACAGACACTCAAATAATTTCATTATGGCAGAGTAGAGATTAAAGCATTTGTGGATTAAGAAAAGTACTTGGGGGCGCCTGGGTGGCGCAGTGGGTTAAGCCTCTGCCTTCGGCTCAGGTCATGATCCCGGGGTCCTGGGATCGAGTCCCGCATCGGGCTCTCTGCTCAGCAGGGAGCCTGCTTCCTCCTCTCTCTCTCTGCCTGCCTCTCTGCCTACTTGTAATCTCTGTCAAATGAATAAATAAAACCTTAAAAAAAAAAAAAAGAAAAGTACTTGGAAGCATTTAAAAAAACAATTGAAACTAGCAATGGGACCACTAGACTGATGCTCAGAAGATACCATTCTGCTTTTTTAACTTTTTCCAAAGTTGTACTGTACTATATTTAGCACTTGTCATTTTCAATTCAACACATATGAATTTAATTTCATAAACCACGTTATTTTATTTCACTACAGAGATGGATTCTAGCACTGGTCTTAAACTGGTTTATGTACAAATTCTTGTGATTGGGATAAGGGGAACAATATATATGAATAGCCAACTGCTGTTCCAAACATCCTTCACAAACTCTTACTATTCTGTTTTATTTTGGGGGGCATGTAAACTGTGATTTGAGCAATACTACTTCTGAACATCTCTTATAAGCCCTAGTTATAGCACCAATTACTCTGCTTCCTTTCTAGCACTTGCACTTACAAGAAAATAAAATGCAGATGTGTGAAAATGAAAACACAACAATCCAAAATCCTTGGGATGCAGCAAAGGCAGTTCTAAGAGGGAAATATATAGCAATAAAGGTCTATCTCAAGAAACAAGAAAAAGCTTGAATTAAAAAAAAAAAAATCTAACCTGACACCTAAAGGGACTAGAAAAAGAAGAACAAACAAAACCCAAGGGGTAGAAGGAAGGAAATAATAAAGATCAGAGCAGAAAGAAATGGCATAGAGACTAAAAAAGAAAAGGAAAAAAAATGAAACCAAGAGGTGGTTCTTTGAAAAGATAAAGAAAATAGATAAACCCTCAGCTAAACTTATTATGAAAAAAAAAGAACCCCAAAAATATCAGAAACAAAAGAGAAGTAACACTGTCATGACAGAAATACAAAGGAATATAAGAGAATACTACAAAAAGTTATATGCCAACAAATTAAACAACCTAGAAGAAATTAATAAATTCCTAGAAACATACAATTTTTGAAAATTGAATCAGGAAAAAATAGAAAATCTGAACAAATCGACTACAAAAAATGAAATTGAATTGGTAATAAACAAAAATCCCAACAAACGAAGTCCAGGACTAGATGGGTTCACAGGTGAATTCTATCAAACATTTAAAGAGGTGATAATACCTATTCTTCTCAAACTAGTCTAAAAAATAGAAAAAGAAGGAAAGCTTCCAAATACATGATAATATAAATAAACACGAGGCCAGTATCACCCTGATACCAACAGCAGACAAGGACACCACAAAAAAAAGTGAACTACAGGCCAATATCCCTGATGAACATAGATGCAAAAATCTTCAACAAAATATTAGCAAACTGAATTGAACAATAAGATTATTCACCATGATCAAGTGAGACTTATTCTGGGGATACAAGGATGGTTCACTATTCACAAATCAATCAGAAACATCACATCAACAAAACAAAGGATAAAAATCATATGCTTATGTTAGCAGATGCAGAAAAAGCATCTACCAAAACTCAACATTCATTCATGATAAAAACACTTGTCAAAGTTGAGTTAAGGGAAACATATCTCAACATAATAAAGGCCATATATAAAAAAGCTGTAGGTAACGACATTCACAGTGGTGAAAAACTGAGAGCTTTTCCTCTAAGATCAGGGACAAGATAAGGATGTCCACTCTCACCACCTTTACTCAACATAGTAGTGGAAATCCTAGCCACAGTAATCATACAAGAAAAAGAAATGAGTCATCCATATTGGTAAAGAAGTTAAACTGTCACCATTGCAGACAACATGATACTACACATAGAAAACCTTAAAGACTTCACTAAAATACAACTAAAAGTAATAAATGAATTCAGGAAAGTTGCATGATACAAAATTAATACCCAGAAACTGGTAGTGCTTCTGTATACTAGTAATAAGGTAGCAGAAAAAGAAATTAAGAAAATAGTCCCATTTATAATTGAACCAAAAACTTAGGAATAAAGTTAACCAAAAAAGGTGAAAGACTTGTACTCTGAAAACTATAGAACACTGATGAAAGAAAATGAAAAGATATTCCATGCTCATGGATTGAAAGAATTGATATTGTTAAAATGTCTATATTACCCAAAAGAATCTACAGATTCAATACAATCCCTATTAAAATATCAACACTATTTTTCACAGAACTAGAGCAAATAATACCAAAATTTGTATGGAACCACATTAGACGCCAAATAGCTAAAGCAATCTTGAGAAAGAAAACCAAAATTGGAGGTACCACAATTTCAGATTTCAAATTATACTGAAAAGCTGTGGTAATCAAAACGGTAAGGTATTGACACAAAAAGAGACACACAGATCAACAGAACCAAATAGGGAACCCAAAAACAAACCCACAATTATAAGATTAGTTAATCTATGACAAAAGAGGCAAAAATACACAATGGGGAAAAGACAGTCTCTTCAGTAAATGGTGCTGGGAAAACTGGACAGCTGTCTATAAAAGAATGAAACTGAACCACCTTTTAACACCATACATAAAAATAAACTCAAAATTAATTAAAGACCTAGATGTGAGACCTGAAACCACAGAAATCCTAGAAGAGAACACAGGCAGTAATTGCTTTGACATTAGCTATAGTAATTTTTTTCTAGATACGTGTCCTAAGGCAACAAAAGCAAAAACAATATACTGGGACTACATCAAAATTTTAAAAAAATCTTTTGCACAGCAAAGGAGACCATCACCTGAACAAAAAGGCAACCTACCAAATGGGAGAAGATATTTGCAAATGATATATCTTCTAAGGAGTTAATATCCAAAATATATAAAGAAGTTATCCAATTCAACAACAACAACAAAAAACAAACAATTTAACTAAAAAATGGGCAGAGGACCTGAAGAGATAAACAAAACATACAGACGGCCAACAGACACATGAAAAGATGCTCAACATCACTAATCATCAAGGAAATGCAAATCAAAACCCCAATGAGGTATTACCTTACACCTGATAGAAGGGCTAAAACAAAAAAGATAAGAAATGACAAGTGTTGCTGAGGATGCAGAGAAAACAGACCCTCATGCACTTTTGCTGGGAGTGTAAATTGGTATAAACACCGTGGGAACCAGAATGGAGGTTCCTCAAAAAAATTAAAAATAGAAATACCATATGATCTAATAATTCCACTTGGGTATTTAACCAAAGAAAACTAAACATAAAGAAGGATAAGATTTTGCCATTTGAGATAGCCGGAATGGACACAAAAGGTATTATGCTAAGAGAAAAAAGGCTGAAAAAGACAAATAACATACGATTTCACTCATTAGTGGAATCTAATCCTCCCACAACAAACAAAAAACCCAAGTGAATAAGAAAACAAAAGGCAGAATGAGACCTACAAATATAGAGAACAAATGGATGGATACCAGTGGGGAGAGGGGTGGTGGTCTCAGCAAAATGGGTGAAGGGGAGTGGGAAATAAGTGGGAATAAGTCGAGGAACAAAAGGCATGGCAAAACTAATATAACCAATGCTCTTAACAGTGATGTATGGTGATAGATTGTAGATATACTTGTGGTAATGTATAATCAAATACACCTGTGAACAATGACATCTTTTCAGCTTATTGTATAATGGGGAGACACACTATTTTTTTAAAGGCAGAGAAATATGCCATGGAACTTTTATAAAACTTATTATAATTAGTAAAGTTATTAAAATGAGGCCTTATTGAGAAAGAGTATAATGCTCCGTTATGGGATGAATTATGTCCTCTCTTCCATAATGTTGAAGTCACAACCCCTCGTGCCTGTGAATATAACCTTATGTAGAAATAGAGTCTTTGCAGAGATAATCAAGTTAAGATAAGGTCATTAGGGTGGACCTTAATCCAATATGACTGGTGTTCTTATAAAGAGAAGAAACGTCTTATAAAAAGAGACAAAAGGGAAAACACCATGTGGTGAAGAGGCAGAGAATGGAATAATGCAGCTGCGAGCCAAAGATGTCAGGGATTGAGGGCCACCACCAGATGCTAGAGAGAGGTTAGGAAGGATTCATTCCAGAGCCTCAGAGAAAGCATGGCCTTACTAACACCTTGATTTCAGACTCCTACCTCTAAAACTGTTGAGAGAATAAATTTCTGCTGTTTTAAGGCACCCAGGTTATGGTACTTCGTTACAGCAGCTCTAGGAAACTAATGCATGGGCCTGCTGATGGTCAGGTAAAATAGAAGGCACCAGATGGTTCTAAGGCTGATAATAAATAAAGATAGCGGTTTATTAAAATCATGTCCCTGTAGCAATGCCTAGGATGGTCACCAGTATAAACTTGATAGCACTAACAATATATTCCATTTCCTATTCATGCCACTCTCTCCAAGAACACCTAGAAATGAGGAGAGAACTTTCACAATATATACAGCAAACCTAAGGACCACCTTTCTCCATCAATGGCATTTGGCAAATAAATACTTTTTACAAGGAAGAGCGCTATAATACATATAAATATGAACCAAAAATGTGTGTGTGTGTGTGTGTATGTAGCATAAGAATTAGAGAGACAAAGAATATGAGAATGCTAAGAGGGACAGGACTTTGCTTGATACATCATTGTGACCTCTATGTCAAGACAGGGCCTGGATATAAAAGATGCTCAATAAGTGTTTCTTAGGGTGCCTGGGTGGCTCAGTCAGTTAAGCATGCAACTCTTGATTTTGGCTCAGGTCATGATGTAGGGGTCCTGGGATTGAGCCTTGCCTCAGGCTCCATGCTCACAGGGAGTCTGCTTGAGATTCTCTCTCTGACCCTCTGTGCCTCCCCCCACTGGTGCATGTACTCTTTCTCTCCCTCTCTCTTTCTCAAATAAATAAATAGCTCTTTAGAAAAATCAGTAAATGTTTCTTGAATGACTAAAAGTATAATTTAGAGCTGGAAGAGAATGAGTTGTAAAATTATAGAGGTACCTATAACAAGAAAAGACTGAATTAGTAATCTAAAATATTCCCACAAAGAAAGGTCCAGGGTACCTGGTGTATTGATGAACTCTACCAATGTATAAAGAAGAACTAATATCAACCCTGCACAAACTCTTCCAAAAATAGAAGGTGAAGGAGCCCTTCTCAGCTTGAAATCTATGAAACCAATTATTACCTACATACCAAAATCAGACAAAGGCATCACAAGAAAATTAGAGACCAATATCCCTTATGAATACGGACACAAATATCTTTAAAAAATACTAGCAAACTGAATCCAGCAACATATAAAAAGGATTATACACCATGACAAAGTTGGATTTGTCCCAGGAATGCATGGTTGGCTTTAACATCTGAAAATCAGTCAATGGAATACACCAACATGCAGAATAAAAGGGGACAAAACCTCACATGATCATATTAACAGGTGCAGAAAAAGCATTTGAGAAAATTCAACATCTTTTCAAGATAAAATACTGAACACACTAGGGAAAGGAGAGAACATCCTCAACTTGATAAAGGGCACCTATGAAAGCCCCAAAGTGAACATTATCTTTATTGGTAAAAAACTCCATTATTTCCCCAGTAAGATCAAGAATAAGAAAAGGATTTCCATTCTTGTACTTCTATTTTACATTTCACTGGGGGATCTGGACAGGGCAATTAGGAAAGAAAAAAAAAAAAAAAGAAACATCCAGATTGGAAAAGAAGTAAAACTATATCTAATCAAAGATAACATAATCTTGTATATAGGAAAGCCTGAGGAACCCACAAAAATTTATCACAACTAATATACCAATTCAGCAAGGTTGCAGGATCTAAGCTCTATATAAAACAACTGTATTTCTACACACTGGCAATGAAAAATCAAAAAATTATTATTAAAAACAATTCCGTTTATAATATCATCAAAAACAATATGGTATTTAGGAATAAATTGAACAAAATAAGGGCAAGACTTATACACTGGAAACTATCCAACAATGCTGAAAGAAATTAAAGACTTAAATAAATGGAAAGACATCTTACATTCACAGATCAGACTTAATATGCTAAGACGGAAACAATCCCAAAATTGTTCTGAAGATTTAATGTAATCCCTATCAAAATCCCAGCTGGCTTTCTTGCAGGAATTGACAAGAGGACCCTAAAATTCATATGGAAATACAACGAATCTAAAGTAACCAAAAAAATATCTTGAAAAAGAAGAACAAAGTTGGAGAACTCACATTTCCCAATTTCAAAACTTGCTTCAAAACTATAGGAATCAGGGACACCTGGGTGGCTCAGTTGGTTAAGCAGCTGCCTTCGGCTCAGGTCATGATCCCAGCGTCCTGGGATCGAGTCCCACATCGGGCTCCTTGCTTGGCAGGGAGCCTGCTTCTCCCTCTGCCTCTGCCTGCCACTCTGTCTGCCTGTGCTTGTTCGCTCTCTCTCTCTGACAAATAAATAAATAAAATCTTTAAAAAACAAACAAACAAACAAACAAAAAACCTATAGGAATCAATATTGTATGTATTGTGTGTTGGGGGGATAGGTGAAAGGGATTAAGAGGTACAAACTTTCAGTTATAAAATAAAGTCACAGAGATGAAAAGTACAGCATAGGAATATAGTCAATAATACTGTAATAACTTCACGATGACAGATGGTAACTACACTTATCTTGGTGAGCATTTTGTAATGTCTATAAATGTTGAATCACTATGTTGTACACCTAAAACTAGTAGTTGTACATCAATCATACTTCAATTAAAAATAAAAGATTGTGTGTACTAAGAATAGAAATATAGATGAATGGACTAGAATTGAGAGTTATAAAAATAAACCTGTATATTTATGGTCAATCAACTTCCAACAAGGGTGCCAAGAAAATTCAATGGAGAAGTAGTAGTTTTTCCAACAAATGGTGCTGGGACAAACAGATATCCATATACAAAAGAATGAAACTGAACTCCTACCTTATACTATATACAAGAAGTAACTAAAATATAGCAAAAATCTCAACCTTAAGAACTAAAACCATAAAACTCTTAGAAGAAAACACAGGAATCAGTGTTTTCAACCTTGGATTAGGCAATGATTTTGTAGATAATGATACCAAAAAGCACAAGCAAAAAAATAAAAAATAAATTGGAATTCATAAAAATTAAAAACTTTGTGCTTCAAAGTACAACTTTAAGAAAGTGAAAAGAAAACCCACAGAGTGGGAGAAAATATGCACAAGCAAATGGAAAGACGCTTAACATCACTACCCATTAGGTAAATGCAAACCCAAACCACGAGACACCACTTCACTCCACTAAGCTAGCTATCATCGAAAAGATGGACAAGTGTTGGTGAGGATATGGAGAAATTCAAACCCTCACACGTTGCTGATAGGAATCTAAAATGGCACGGTCACCTTGGAAAACAGTTGGGCAGTTACTCAAAAAGTCAAGCATAAAGTTTACTATATGATCCAGCATTTCCAATCCTACATATATATCCAAGAGAAATAAAAACATAAGTCCACTTGCACACAAATGTTCTCAGCAACATTCCTAACAGCTAAAAAGGAGAAACAACCCATATGTCCATCAGCTGATGAATGGATAAATGAATATTATTCAGCCATAAAAGGAAATGAAGTACTGATACAGGTTATCTCCTGTATGAACCTTAAAAATATTCTAAGTGAGAGAAACCAGTCACAAAGGTCACATATTATATGACCCCACTTACATGAAGTATCCAGAAATATGTAAATCCCTAGAAAGAGAAAGTAGATTAGTGGTTGCTGGAGGATGGGGAGAATGGAGATGGAGACTGACTGCTGTTTAGGGTGATAAACATGTTCTGGAATTAGATACTGGTGATGATCGTAAAATACTGTGAATATACTAAAACTCATGGAATTGTACCCTCTGAATCTTATGGTATGTAAATTATATCTGAACAAAGTAAATCAACAATCCATTCTTAGAAACAACTGTAAACTCAGTTTCTAGTCACATCTTTCCATTCCTCTGTATCCTTCCCATCACCAAGGATGGAGGGGCTCGGTATTAATCGCACTCTTCCTGTGATGAAGAGGCTTCCTTCCCGAAGCTGCCCCAGCCCTGTTTTGCCTCAGCTAATGTGAGAAGTCAGAACCATAGTTTATTTACAACATGACAGAAACAGGCTTTATAACAAACCTTTATTTTCTACTTGCTGACCCAGACCTTTCAGAGACGAAGTGTGATGGAGAAGGTTAGAAGCAGTGAACTGTGCCAGCACCTTATCATCCTTGCTTTACTACTGTGACAGTCGCCTGTTATCACTGTCTCCAGCTTTGCCTCCCGCACCACATGGTCATTACAGAGATTTTTTCTTTTTTTTAAACAGCAGAACTGATCATGGCAGTCCTCCACTTAAAAAATATGTCCTTGAGAATTTGGGCTTGATCCTGAGGACAGAATTTTCTTGGCTGGAGCACAGAAAGCAAGCCTTTCATGACCCCGCCTTGGCTGTACCTATTTTTCTTATAGCATTTCATCTTGTCTCTGAACTCGGGGCTTCCAACCTGCCTGCAGTGTCTTTAGCACTCTTGGCTTCTTCACGTTCTCTCTCTCTACTCAGGCTAACCCTCTTCCAGGAATGGTTTCCCCAAGACTGACCTCTTTTTCTTCAGGACCTCATATATGTATGGTGTGAACATTCTCTCCACATTTCTCTCCAACTACTGACAACACTTGATCTGTGTCCCTGTCGAGATTCCTTACTACTGTGGCTCATTTGTATACTCAGGATCAAGCAAAGAGTCTTGCTGAAGGGAATGGAAGGAGAGAAGGAAAAAAGGAAGGGAGGAAAAAAGGAAGGAAGCTATTAATGTATAAATGAAAAATCTAGAAACATGGGCTTATTCTTGGCCTTCCAATGCGGTCCCTAGAAGAAGCTTTATGGATGTCATTTTCCACGCACTCTTCCAAATTAGAACAAACGAAAATAATCACGGACATGGAAGGAACAGATTCCCAAAGTGCTTGTTTAAAAAATTACCTCAGAACTGGCAAGTGAGACAAAGTCTACCACCATCCGCAGCTGCTTAGTGCCTATCAGAGGTAGAAGAGGGCTGATCACGCCACTTTCTTCTACTTATAGAATAAAGTCCAAACTCCTCAGCAAGCTCGTCAGGGCTCTCTGTCTTATCTACCACCATTTCTCATCAACATCCCCATACAAACACTTGCTTCCTGTTCTTTTCATATGCTCCATATTTTTACTTCTACCTCTCTACTCTAGTGAAGGTGTTGTGTCATAAGCCCAGCTCAGTTGGCCCTTCTCCACAGAAGGCTCCCTACTCCCCATATCCAAACTGGGAACCATCACTTCTTCCTCTGTGCTCTCTTAGCGCTTTTGTTCTATTACAACATTTTTAGTCTTTTATAACATGCGCATGATTTTTTTTTTTACACTTCCTCAGTTACTGGTACCGTGTGAGACACACAGCCATTGTGCAGTAAGCGACTGCCAGACTGAAGAACACAGAGTCAGAAGAGTTGCTCATCATTCCAAAATGAAAATGGACAGCCAAGGCAGCAAGGAAAGAAAGAGAATTAATAGTGGCTTCTCTTCCCAAACTGCAGGAAATGATCTCCTGGGAGCTATGGAGATTTCCACACGGGAATCAGAAACATTGGCGTGTTAAGATGAAATCATGAGCGTTGCACAGCCCATGCAAATAGGTCACGCCATTCTCCCACATCTAAAAGTGTTTTGTGTTTTTATTTCTTTCCTCAAGAAAGCAAGTTCTCCTAACTGAATTCCAATCATCAGGGTCAATGTTTTAAAAGCTTGATATCTTGGCTGTTTTTATTTTAAACTTTGAATCCTGTACATTCCTCTCAAGCCTCTGGGACTAGACACTAAGCTCAGCTTTCAGCAGTCCTGATATAACATCACATACCCTACATTTTTGTGGCATACCAGCTCTCCAAACAGAAAAAAAAAATAGATTGTGTTCTAAATCTTGCCTTGCTATAGACTAAAAAAGTTCTTTTGGACAAATATGTTCAAACCACATTCAAATCTTACTTTCCCCTCTTTTTGAGCTTCCTTACTCTATCTCTTTACTCTCTCCCCACCTAAAAATGTCTTCGGACTAACAGAAAAGGCCCTGTGTCATGTTCTAAAAGCAAATAATGAAAGATGGATTAAAAGGGAATAATTTAATGATACTTTGAAGAAGCCAAAGGTGGTTTAAAACTCCTCAGGAAGGAGAATGATTGATATAGGCCTGTTAAGACTTACAAGACTGCTATGGTAAGTAGAAAGGACATAAGAAAAATATTATTTCTAAATATCAGCATTTTATTTATTTATTTATTTGTTTGTTTGTTTGTTTCAGTGGGGGTAGAGAGAGCTAGCACAAGCAGGAGGGGCAGAGGGAGAGGGAGAGAGAATCTCCAGCAGACTCCCTGCTGAGTGCAGAGCCAGACACAGGGCTTGATCCCAGGACCCGGAGATCGTGACCTGAACTGAAATCAAGTGTTGGATGCTTAACTGACTGAGCCATGTAGGCACCCCAAGATCAACATTTTAAAGATAATCACATATTGAAACACTCAGAATAATAACTCTCTTGTTACAGAGATCTGCTGAAGGGCATTACCATTGAAGACACACTAGGGACAAACCATAGCAAATGTTTGTTTAAGACCTGACAATCATTATAATCTTGGGGTGCTAGGGATTAAGGCACTTAATGATGACACATTTGGACAGGAGCAGTATGCTAATGAGCATAATTAACTCTTCATTCCCATGAGACGGGAATGTCATGGGCTCCTAGTTGGTCTCTCTGTTTCCAATTGTCCCCAGAACAATCTTTTAAAAATCCTGACAGGTCTTTTTATCCAAAAATCTTCAGTAGCTCTCCATTTCCTATAGGTATATCTTTTACATATATCACTGTGATGTATATATACCATTTATGATCTAGCCTCACTTTTCCACTCTGTCTCATCTCCCCTAGCTTTAGGCCTTGTACACACTCTTCCCTCTACCTGGGATGTTCTCCATTGCTTGTCAATCTCACAAACAACCACCCTTCTTTCAAACTCTGCTCAAAATTTAACTGACTCTCTCCTAGACTCCTTGGGGCAGAGGCTTTCATTAAACCTTGAAATAACTGCATCATAGCAACTAGCACATGGGCTCCTACGAGTCCAGCCCTTGTCTGCTTTTCCCAAAGGCCAAGAGTCCTTGAAGATAGCACTGTTTTTTCCAGCACCAGGAGATAGTTGGTGTTCGACAAATGTTTACTGAATGAACTTATTAAAGCCCAAATAAATGGGACATATTTTTTTCCTTAAATTGTAATTTCACCCCTAATCTTTTTTCCAGGGCCCATGACAAGTAATGTAGATGAGAACAGGACAAGAGAGAACAAAGGAAGAGATGTTCATCTCCAAACTGGGAAATATGCACAGTGGTTTATAAATATAGATGTCACATACCACCATGCATCCGCCTTGTCAAGTGACTGGGCCATCACTGGCTAAGCCTAGCAGCAGGCCTCAGCGGCTTAGGAAGAAGGGTCCCACCACAGTCAAATGGAAGCACCAACTGGCAAACCCCAGGGGACATCAACTTCACGCCAAATGATAAAATGAAGCTGACCTCCAAAGACCACTTTGGGCATACCTTCAAATAAAGAGATACACTGACCACTTTGAAGAATGTCAGCGGTGTAGCAGCTGACAGACTCAATTTTTATAGAATGTAATTTGAAAACCTCTCCAAGAACAGAGATTATTTATTTGGGGGTGAGTTACCTATATAATTTGAATATTGTACTCCCCCAACTAATTCTAGTACATGGGAAACTATTTTTAAATGAAATGTAGCTAAGTTAAAAGATAGGGACACAGTGTATGATTTCTTTTTAAATAGTAATAATTATATTTTTACGAAGTACAACAAATGCTCAAATGTTCAAAGTGGTCAATCTCAGGTTTTTGTTTTTGTTTTTTTAAAGATTCAGATAATTAAAAATTTGCAATTCTTTAATCTTTGGTTCAAACCATTAACTTTGGATTGTGTAGAATAATATCTGGCCCATAGAAGTTCCTCAATAGTTATTTTTTGAGTAAATGAACTTATGGTAATATATCCTTTAGAATGATTTTTTTAAAGCTTCTGTTTATGATGTCATTATTCTATAACTAACAACATTAAGGCCAGCTAAGCAATGACACTCTTTAAAGTACACTCGCCGCTTAGCATTTTTTAAAAAGATTTTAATTCTAAATAACTTCCAAACCCAACATGGGGTTCAAATTCACAATCCCAGTATCAAGAATCGCATGCTCTACTGAGTCAGCCAGGTGCCCCTCACCCCTTAACATTTCATACTGATGATCAATACACTGCCAAAGGATGTTCTGGAGACAGAGGACTTTCAGATGTTTTCTTTCAGTGCTTGAAGGGTTCAGCCTTAAGGAGATGCCCTAGATACGTAAGATAAGAAATGTGGAGCAGCGCCCGGCTGGCTGGCTCAGTCAGCAGAGTGTGCAACTCTTGATATTGAGGTTGTAAGTTCCAGCCCCATGTTGGATGTGGAGATTACTTAAAAAACAAAAAATGTAATCTTGGGGAGCCCTGGGTGGCACAGTTGGTTAAGTGTCCAACTCTTGGTTCCAGTTCAGGTCATGATCTCAGGATCAAGAGATCAAGCCCCGTGACAGGCTCCAAGCTGAGTGAGGAGTCTGCTAAAGTTTCTCTCTCCTTCTTCTGCCCCTCCATGTGCTTGTGCTCTCTCTCTTCCTCTCTCTAAAATAAATAAGTAAATCTTAAAAGAAAAAAGTGATCTTGTGGGGCTATGTAGAAGGATGGCTTATATAACTCTTTCCTTAGGAAACCTCTGGGTTAAGCTTCATACAGCCATACCTCGTTTAATTGCATTTTGCAGATACTGTGTTCGCATTTTTTAAAAAAATAAACTGGAGGTTTGTGGCAACGCCGCATCTAACAAGTCTATTGATGCCATTTTTCTAACAGCATTTGCTCCCTTTTTGTCTCTGTGTCATGTTTTAGTTATTCTTGCAATTTTTCAAACTTTTTCATTATGATTACATTTGTATGGTGATCTGTGATAGTGATCTCAGCAGTGATGTTACTGCTGTAATTTTGGGGGGCACCACAAGCCACACCCATATAAGATAGCAAACTTAATTGATAATTGTGTTCTGACTGCCCCACCGACCAGCTGTTCCCTTTTCTTTCTCCCTCCCCCTGGGTCTCCCTATTCCCTGAGACATAACACTGTTGAAATTAGGCCAATTAATAACCTTAAACTGGCCTCTAAGTGAAAGGAAGAGTTGCACAGCTCTCATTTTAAATCAAAAGCTAGAGGGGCACCTGGGTGGCTTAGTCAGTTAAGCATCTGACTCTTGATTTTGGCTCAGGTCATGATCTCAGAGTCCTGGGATTGAATCCTTTATTGGGCTTCATGTTCAGTTGGGAGTCTGCTTAAGGATTTCCTCTCCCCTCACTCTGCCCCTCCCCCTGTCATTCTCTCTCTATAAAATAAATAAATTACTAAAACCTTTAAAAAAATCAAAAGCTAGAAATAAGTAAGCTTACTGAGGAAGGTATATCGAAAACTGAAGTAGGGTGAAAGCCAGGCATCTTACACCAGGTTAGCCAAAATGTGAATGCAAAGGAAACTTTCTTGAAATAAAAGTGCCACTCCAGTGAACACACCAATGTGGAAAGTGGAACCATCTTATTTCTGATATGAAGAAAGCTTCAGTGGTCTGAAAAAAAGACCAAACCAGCCACAACATTCCCTTCAACCAAGGACTAATCCAGAGCAAAGCTGTAACTCTTTTCAATTCTATGAAGGCTAAGAGGTGAGGAAGCTGCAGAAGAAAAGTTGGAAGCTAGCAGAGGCTGGTTCATGAGGTTTAAGAAAAGAAGCCATCTCCATAACATAAAAGTATAAGGTGAAGGAAGTGTTGGTGTAGAAGCTGCAGTATGTTATCCAGAAGATCTAGCTTCTGGTAAACAACCAGATTTTCAATGTAGATGAGACAGTCTTATTGTAGAAGAAAATGCCATCTCCTACTTTCATAGGACAGCTGAAGTCACTGACTTATTTCTAACACAGTAAAAGTTATTATGAGCACCTGATTTTAGCAGGCTGATAAAGTAGTCAGGTGTGCCACATAAAAAACTAGCAATATTTCTTCTAGACATCTTGAGATAGACATAGAAATGTGGGGAAAATGTTGAAGGTCTGATTGAAAAAACATTCTATCGCTTATTTGGGAAATCATTTTGCTAAACTGCTAAATTCAGTTTGGGGTTGATTAAGATGCCAGAGATCAGGGTTTGTTCAGAAGCCTCATATCACCATCATCCAGAGTAAAATCATCCTTTTTCAAGTTGCATAAAGGCCAATATACAAATTACCCAAATCACAATTATTTAAAATATGCTGTCCTGGGGCGCCTGGGTGGCTCAGTTAAGCGTCTGCCTTCGGCTCAGGTCATTATCCCAGGGTCCTAGGATCGAACCCCACATCAGGCTCCCTGCTCAGCGGGGAGCCTGCTTCTCCCTCTCCCTCTGCCTGCCACTCTGCCTACTTGTACTCTCTCTCTATGTCAAATAAATAAATAAGATCTTAAAAAAAAAAAGAAGTGATGTCTAACAGAACTTTCTGTGACAACAGAAATGTTCTATATCTGCATGTCCAATACAGTACTAGCCACTGAAGGCTACTGAGCACTTGCAATGTTGCTAGTGAGATTAAGACACTGAATTTTTATTTATACTCTAATGAATTTAAATGTGAATAGCCAGATGTGGCTAGTGGCTACCGACTGTATTGGATAGTGCAGCTCTAGAATCTAATAATTAACCTAGTTTAAACAAAATAAAGTTTGCTTTATTTATGGTAAGGAGAAGAAAAAAGCCACCTGAATTAACCCTGGAGAATAATCTCTAAGGTAAAAAGAAATGGCTTTAAGGTATGGTCTGCATAAGTCAATAATAATTAGCAGACCTTGGGGTCCTCTATCACATTCACAACTCAGTCTTTAGGATGCAAGCACCACACAACTTTTTGAATTTATATTTTTTTGGTCTGCTTATTCAACATTTTTTTTAGAAAGATTTTATTTATTTATTTGAGAGAGAGAGAGAGCCCATGTGCACGAATGGGGGCGGAGAAGAGAGAGAGGGAGAGGGACAAGCAGACTTCATGCTGAGCACGGAGCCTGATGCAGGACTCAATCCCACAACCCTGAGATTGTGACCTAGTGGAAACCAAGAGTCAGACACTTAACCAAATGAGCCACCCAGGTGTCCCTCAACATCTCTAATAAACATTTTAAATTATTTCCACTTTATTCTACATTATCTGGCTAGAAGATCAAACATATCTGAAGGAGAAAGCAACAGCATATCTTTGGGAAGAAGTAAAGAAACTTCATAATTATTAAGTACTTCTATATACCAAGTTCTTTTTTTTAAAATATTTTATTTATTCATTTGACAGGGAGAGAGATCACAAGTAGGCAGAGAGGCAGGCAGAGACAGAGAGAGGGGGAAGCAGGCTCCCTGCTGAGCAGAGAGCCCAATGTGGGGCTCGATCCCAGGACCTTGGGATCATGACCCGAGCCGAAGGCAGAGGCCTTAAACCACTTAGCCACCCAGGTGCCCCCCAAGTTCTTCTTTTACCATCATCCCTATAAAGCAGATATCACCATCCCCTCATTTCAGAGGAGGAAACTGAAGTTCTGGCATGCTAAATAGCTGAACCACAAGCATACAGGTGGGCAATGACACAGCTACCATATGAACCAAAACCTGGTTGATCCCTCAAACTTACATGTTTTTTTTTTTCCTACTATATTACACTGCCTCCTACATCCACTTTACAATGTAATTTTCAGAAATAAATTCCACAGTAAAAATAATGGTAATCTTTAATTTTCCTCCCTCAATTTCTTCCACTGGTCTGTCCATCCATCTTCTGCCTCATTTGATAAAGAAAAAGAAGGAAGGAAGGAAGGAAGGAAGGAAGGAAGGAAGGAAGGAAGGAA
>ML105804.1:67883-146481 GCA_003697995.1 Taxidea taxus jeffersonii
TAATTCATCAAAACACTTCAAGGGGTTGGGGCAGTTCCTTTCATTTTGCAGACAGGGAAACTGAGCTCGGACAAAGTGAAATGAGTTGCCTGGGGTTACGAGGGTAACGTGGTAGTAGAGTCGGGATCTGAACAGGATGGTCTCCGAACTGACATCCACCACGTATGGTATACGGTATACAGTTGGTATACGGTTGGTATACGGTAAAAACTCGACCGTAAATGCCTGATTGTGAAGATGAAGAAGTAAGAGTGCTTTGCAGAGAATAGAATTATTATTAAAATTATTAGAAGCTATTATTAAGGGGTATTAATGACTACAGATGTGTTCTACTTTTGAAAAATTCTAAGCAACGTAATTATTTACATTGCAAAAGGGTTTCTTTGAAAAGGAGCTGCTTTAGTACAGCAAGAGTTGCATTCACAGATACACCATCATGACCGCCTCTGCATTTGCTGAGTGCACGGTACTGTACTTAGATAGATGTCTCCTAAAGATACCACTCCAAGTAAAGCTTGTTATTCCTCTAACAGGGAATCCGAACAGCAGCCAAAACTTACATAGTACTTACTGTGTGTCTGTTCTAAGCCAGGATTCTCAAAAGTGGCACTACTAACATTTCGGACCAGATAATACTTTGCTGTGAAGGGATGTCCTGTGCATGGTAGGGTCCTACTAGCATCTCTTGCCTCTACCCAGGTGTTGTAACCACTCTCTCCTTCCCTAGTCATGATGACCAAATAGTCTCAGATACTGTCAATGCCTTGGGTGGGAGTGGGGAGGGGAGCACAAAATCTACCCTCTTCTCACAATTTTTCCTAAATTCTTCTAAGTCTCACAATAATGCACTAGGCAGATTATTATCTCTCTTTTACAAATGAAGAAATTAGAGTCCAGAGAGGTTAAGTCATTTGCATCAGGTAACACAGCTGCTAACTGGTGGAAGTGAGATTAAAACCTAGGGTCTGTGGTCTAAACAGATAATCTACTCTGCCTCTCAGTTTACGGATGAGGTAACCTGGACCAGAGCTTGTTCAAGATGACAGAGCTAATAAGTGGTGAAAGCAGGATTCAAATCCACGTCTGAGTGACTTCAAAGTCAGTTCTAAAATATTATGCCAATTATAAGTTATTGGGCTGTAATGTGCCTAAGAATTACCTTGGGAACTTGCTAAAGATGAAGATTTGCAGCTCCCACCTCCAAGGACTGATTTAACAGGTCTGGGCGATGGCCCAGGAATCTGAATTTATACAAACACCCCCAGGAGATTATGACACAGTTGGTCCTAGTGCCTCAAGTATACAAAGGATTAAGGTGTAAAAAGTGAGCAAGAGAATTTTAAGTTGGAGCATTGCTGCTCAGAAGTGATATAAAGGGAAACAAAATAATTGAAGTAGTCATAGATGAGAGATTCATAAAGGGCTATTAAAAAAAGAGGAAGGGCTGTTTTGGAACCAATCCCCACCTTCTGAGGTTTATTCTTAGAATACAATTATATGAACTCACAATATGTTAGAAAACAAGGATTTGGTCTAGTATGACATTCACAGTTTTCAGTTGGAGTCCTGTCCAGATAAAGTTACCTCTGAAAATAAGAAGCAGCATCTGTGAGAGCAGCAATAGGTCGAGTCTCCCGACATGCAGCATGACCCCAATTCCCGGTATCAACAGAGGACAGAGATGAGCACAAAGGGCAGACTGCTCTGACTGAGAAAGCTGCTACAAGAGGGACCTTGGACGGGTACCTTCTACACACTGGGCCAGGGTTCTCTTCCTAAAATCTCTATTTTGTTCTGCTATTCCTCTGTTCCACATCCTTGTGACCTATCAAGGTCAGGTCTGAACTACCTGCAGGTCTTCAAGGCCTTTCACAATGAGGCTGCAATGTATGTCTCCCTCCTTATTCCAAATTTTCCAACATGAAATCCTTTAGCACCACACAAACCAATGTATTTCTACATCGTAACTTCCTATCCCTTGGACACACTATATTCTCCATCTGTGCTGAACCTACTTTATCTAGAGTTGCTTCCCTTCTTCTCATCATCTACTTCAAACTCAGTCATTAAAGACTATGCAGGCTCAAGTTGGCCAAGACATCTTTGTGTCTGCGGGACTCTTCCTTCCCTGAACACCGATAACAGGTGTTCTGGATAAACATTCGAATCCCCCCGTTCATATTTTGAAGGCCTAAATCCCAGTGTGGCCATATTTGGAGATATTTAAGATTACATGAGGGGATAAGGGTGGGACCCTGTCCTATAGGATTACTGTACTCACAACAAAAGATACCAGAGAGCTTGGTCTGTCTCTCCCTCTGCACACAAGGAAAGTGAGGACATAATGAGAAGGTGATCATTTCTGCAAGGTAGGAAAAGAGCCCTCACCAGAAACCAGTTCAACTGGAACCCTGACCTTGGATTTCTGCCCTCCAGAACTGTGAGCAAACATATTTTTGTTGTTTAAGTCACCCAGTATGTGGTATTTTATTTACGGTAGCCCAAGCAAACTAATATGAAGGGACAGAGAATTACAGCAAACACTCAATAAATAGGTGTTGAATAAATCAAATCAGGTGGGATCTGGACAGCAAGGCACTAGAGGATATCACTACAGCTCTGTACCTGCATTCCTCCCAGTAAAATCCCAGCCTGTACCACCATGGAGACTGGCATCAGGACAGGTTCCAGTGTGGGGCAGGCCACCTCCCTGATGCAGAGTGGAGCTTCGTCCCTGTGCCAGCAGCACAGAAAGGCCAAGGACTGACTCCTGAGGCTCTTTTACTCTAGGAGAACTAGGACCGGGGGTGGGGAGCTGGCCAGTGTGCACCGCTGTCTTGTTGTTGTTTGGCAAGCCTTTCTCCCTGCTACTAACAAATCACCATTATCAAGGCACCATATGAGAACAAACTGCTTCTCCTGGAATTAAACCTTTAAATATTACCTGATAACTCTAATCCATACTCTACTGCAGTTATGTTAAATAATCACTGCTGAAACTGTGGCCAGAGGTCTGAATACAGGCCTGGAAATGAGAAACTCAAATTTCATTTCAGTGCTGCCACAACCACGACTCTGCCCTGCCTCCCATCATTCATCTATAAAATGAGTATAGTGACATTTATAGGAGTATGTATTAATTAGGAAATTCATATTAAGTGCTTTTAAGAGAGTGAACAACTATGTTCAACAATGCCCATGTTGAGTACTTTGAGACTGCTCGACAGCTTGATGAATCAGGACATATATATTCCTGGTCACAGACTTCCCTTCTTGCACTGAGACTGACTCTATAAAAGACATGGCAGAAACCAATGGACTCAACAACAACCACGAAGGGTGCAAAAAAGAAAAAAAATCATTTAGGGGCCAAACACCTCTGAAGTCAGACTCTGGCTCTGCTACCTATTTGCATAGCAGCCCTGGGAATGTCGATGAGACTCTATTTCTCTCTCAAGATTTTATAAAATAGGAAGGATGCACTGTCAAAGATGTTGGGACAACTGAGATAACGTGAGTAAAAGTGTTTTAAGAATTACACAGTAAGATACTGGTGTTTAACTTCAGATTCATCAGGCGAACAAGGAAACAAAACTGACCCAATACATGAGGAAGTCTCAGTTGGATTCTTCACTTTGGAATATATTCATTATGAGACTCTAGGCAAGTACCTTACTTCTTTGGAGTTTTATCACCTTCCAGAAGAGAAAGGAATGTAAAGCCATCTGAAGACCATCCCATCATAACATATGTTTATGTACATATAAACATAATCATTCTGCATCATTCTGTGATTAGGACCAAGTGAGACATTTATCAGTTCTCTGTAAACAGGATTATTTAGAATTTCAACAGTAAGGGCTTTATGAACTCATCTAACTTTAGAAACAATACATCAGCAAATGTAGATGTGATCTTTATAAATGCTTATAGTCCAGAAGTTTCTTTAGAGCAAGGACTATGTGATCAGGAGAGCAAGCAGCTACTTTCTGTCTCCAATTTTTTTCTTTATGAGGAATAGGAATTTGATCTTCAGAGGCCAGTGTGGTCCTCAGCATGAAAAGATGACTTTGATAGGATTCTCTTGGCAAAGAGTAGAGATAATGCAAATTAAGATATAACTGGAGCATAAGCATTAAAAAAATTCAAGTTTCTAACCGACCTTTACAGAGAGAAGGACATTACATTTTACCACAGTCTAAAAAGTGCTCAGACTTTTTTTTTTCCATACTAGATGTGCATACATACATGAATATAAAGAGACCCAGACTCTGGGTACTTCAGGGAGTTGTAAACCTGTGTGGTGTCTGGTTAGAATAGACACCGGCCACTAGCATGCCTGGCGGCCACAGACAAATCAGATATTATAGCTTAGTCCGGAGACTTGGCCAACTTTTTCTGTGAAGTCAGTAATATTTTAGGCCTTATAGGCCATATGGTGTCTGTTGCACTTAACTTTGCTCTTATAATGCAAAAGCAGCCACACACAGCATACAAATGAATGAGTGTGGCTGTTTTCCAATAAAACTTCGTTAGAGAAACAGGACAAGTTGGATCAGCCCATAGGCCACAGTTCTCCAACTTTTGGTCTATACTCTTGAACCTTTGAGTGGATTAGAAAGCTCCTAGGATTGACTCCTGGATTATTGAGGAATATAGCTTAGTTCTAAGGACTCTAAGAAGATCAAAAAGATCCTGGAAGGATAAAGGGAAGGCTTACACAGATGAATGGCATTCCTAAGGGAGTAAAGGTGTGCCAAATCTTATCTGCCTGTCCAAAACAGAAGTTGGTGGAGGTTTGGGCAGAATCCCAGCAGTGTGAGGCATAGCTGATTCCTGAGATGTTTCTGGGAGTCCGAGAGAAAACAGATATAAATGACACACAGGAATGCATGCCGGGGGTCTTTGCTAATTAGGAAGATGATGTTTCAGGGCTGATGAAGCTAGAAAGTCTTGCCAAAAGAGGCTATTCGTGAGCAAGTGAGATCTTTAACTTTGGCTGGAAGTACTATCGTTATTTTGGTTGAGTTATAGTTATTTTCTTAGGTATTGACTAAGGTTTTCTAATTGATTAGAAAAAAATTTGAACTACATTTTTAAGGACATATGATTGGCAACAGATACTGACTACCGATTACAAAATTAAAATGATTTTAATCAATAATAAATTTACCACACTGATTATTGAAAAGACTACTAAAAGGACATACTTTAGGAAAAAGGAAATTGAATCCAGAAGGGAGAAGTGAAATGAAGATGGAATACTGTAAAAAAAAAAAGTGACAAACGTGAATAAATCCAAAATAAAAAAGGAGGATGTGATCGGAAGTGGACCAGGCAGTCAGTAAAGAATCCAAGGAAGTGACATTTAAATTAATAGCTGAATGGGGCACTTGGGAGGCTCAGTTGGTTAAATGTCTGACTCTTGATTTCAGCTCAGGTCATGTGTTCAGGGCTGAGATCCAGCCCCACGTTGGACTCCATGTTGGGCGGGGAGCCTGCTTGGGATTCTCTCTCTCCCTCTTCTGCACCCCTCATCTCTATCTTAAACAAATAAATAGATAAATAGCTAGCAGAATGACAAGGAGCCTGCCATACAAAGATCTGAAGAAAGCATTCCAGAGAGAGAATAGCTGACAAAAGGGGATTATGTTTGGCATGTTTGAAGAACAGAAAGAAAGAAAACTGTACTGTGAGAAGCTCATGAACAAGGGGATGAATAGGAGATAGGTTAAACAGATAGGCAGACGTCATATTATGTATGGACTTCCTTCACTGTGTTGACACTATGGGATTTGATTTGAAAAAGAATACTTGATTATTCTCGAGAGATTAGAGATTAAAACAGGGAGATCAATTAGGAAAATACTTTTCCTAAATGGAAGAGAAAAATCAGATGAGATGATAGTGGCTTGGACCAGAGTGGTAGAAGCAGAGATGGAAAAAAGTAAACAGATTTGGCATATATTCTAGAGGTTGAATTAATAAAATTCACTGATATTTTGCATGTAGGGGGTGAGGGGAAAAGAAAGACCATGGATGACTCCTAGTTTTCTGGAATGAGCAACTGGGTGGATACTGGGACCATTTACCAAGAAGGGAAGACTTGGGATGGAATAGATTTGTAGGGAAAAATCAAGAGTTCTGTTTTGGACATGTTTCATTTGAGATGTCCATTTGATGTTCAGGTGGAAATACCAAATGGGTAAGTATGTGAATCATGGGGGAGGTCCAGAAGGGAGTCATCAGAATATATTTAATATTTAAAATCTTTTTCTTTAAGATTTTATTTATTTATTTGACAGAGCGAGAGCGCACAAGCTGGGAAAGTGGGGGGGCACAGGGAGAGGGAGAAGCAGGTTCCCTGCTGTGCAGAGAGCCTGATGTGGGGCTCAATCCCAGGACCCTGGGATCATGACCTGAACCGAAGGCAGATGCTTAAGTGACTGAGCTGCACAAAAATCCCTAGTATTTAAAATCTTGATACTAGATGTTGTTTAGCCAGGAGTTAGCCATTAAAGTTTAAAGAACCCTTTGTGGTATATGGTCATGATGGGAGGAAAAAAAAAAGAACTTACCTTTTGGAGATATATACTAAAACATTTACAAACAAAATGTCTGGAACTTGTTTCAAAATAACAGGAGAAGGAAATAAGGGTAGAGATGAATCAAAATTGGCCATAAACTGATAACTGTTGAAATGTGGTTTTGGGGCAAATGGTGGTTCATTTTACTAATTTATCTACTTTTGTATATGTTTAAAATTTTCTTTCACAAAAAACTTTAAAATGAAAATGAATAAAAGGACCCATTTTAAGATGGTATCCAATTAAGTTAGTCCTAAAGTACTGATGTCATGGTCAACATTATAAATAAGGCACTCAGAAAGGAAGGAAGCCAGAATAACTGAGGTTCAAGAGCAAGGGGGTAAATAAGATTAAACAGGTGACAAAGTTCACATATATAGGGCCTTCTGCAGTGTGGGGATATGACTGGATTTACATTAAGAAAACTGTTCTGGGGTGCCTGGGTGGCTAAGTGGGTTAAAGCCTCTGCCATCGGCTCAGGTCATGATCCCAGGGTCCTGGGATCGAGCTCCACATCAGGCTCTCTACTCTTCGGGCAGCCTGCTTCCTCCTCTCTCTCTGCCTGCCTCTCTGCCTACTTGTGATCTCTTTCTGTCAAATAAATGAATAAAATCTTTAAAAAAAGAAAAGAAAACTGTTCTAAAAACAGACTACAGGGGTAAGACATTCAGCAAGTATTATTCTAAATTCTGGTACCCTAAATGGAATTTATAAAAAGGCTAACCCTATTGCTAGATACTGTGCTAGATGCTTTACAGATAATCAATTTAGTCCTCACAGTAGCTCTGTAAGGTAGGTATTATTATCTCTATCATACAGGTTGGGAAGCTTCAGCTTAGAGAGGTTAAGTCAAAAGCCACAGGACTACCAGTGGTATAGATGGAATTCAAATCTTAGTCTGACTCTAGTGCTTTTCTCACTATGTGATATTATTCCTCATGATATGGACACCAAAGAGTTGGAGAGATGGTAGGTAGGCTAGTGCTTCTAAAAACAATAGTGAAGGAGTTCCCACGGGATCATAGACCAGAATAACCACTAAATTACCTTCTCTTCATCCAGACTAGTCAGATAGAAATGATGCCTATGGATATATTCCTGAGTCAAAATTTGACTAGTATCACTATAAACAGGATTTCCACTTTCCAGCCCATTTTCTTTTTTAATTTTTTTTTTAAATTTTATTTATTTATTTGTCAGAAAGAGAGGCAGGCAGAGGCAGAGAGAGAAGCAGGCTCCCTGCAGAGCAAGGAGCCTGATGCGGGACTCGATCCCAGGACGCTGGGATCATGACCTGAGCTGAAGGCAGTCGTTTAACCAACTGAGCCACCCAGGCATCGCTTCCAGCCCATTTTCAATAGTACTGCCAACAGAGATTTTATTTAAAAAAAAAAAAAAAATTGGGACACCTGGCTGGCTCAGTTGGTGAAGCATGCAACTTTTGATCTTGGGGTTTTGAGTTCAAGCCCCACACTGGGTGGAGAGAGTACTTAAAAAATAAAATCTTAAAAAGAAAATTAAAAACAAATAAAAAAATTTTTAAAAGTCACACACTAGGGGTGCCTGGGTGGGGGAGCTGGTTAAGCATCTGCCTTTGGCTCAGGTGATGATTCCAGGGTCTTGGGTTCAAGCCCCTCACTGGGCTCTCTGCTCAGCGGGGAGCCTGCTTCTCCCTCTCCTTCTGCCACTCCCCCTGCTTATGCTCTCTCTCTCTCTGTCAAATAAATAAATAAAATCTTAAAAAAAAAAAGTCACACACTTTCCCCCTTAGAAACAGTTTCTGCCCCAAAATCTAAAGATAAGGTCCAAATATTTCAACATATCATGTAAGCCTCTTCACAGCCTGTCTCAGCACTTCTCAAACTTTATTCGCAGGATTCCTTTACACTTAAAAATTATTGACAACTATCATATGATCTCCCTGATATGAGGAAGTGGAGATGCAACAGGGGTGGGGGTTAAGGGGGTAGGAAAAGAAAAAATGAAACAAGATGGGATCGGGAGGGAGACAAACCAAAAGAGACTCTTAATGTCATAAAACAAATTGAGGGGGGTGGGGGGAGGGGGGTTGGGAGAGGGTGGTGGGGTTACATTATATGTTTAAATAAAAATAAAATAAAATAAAAATAAAAAATAAAAGTAAAAAAATTATTGACAAGTTCAAGGGCTCTCATTTATGTGAATTCTACCAATTGATACTATATTAGAAATTAAAAATGAGACAATTTAAAAATAATAAACCCTTTACAAATAGGGTTTATTTTGTTTTATAACATCATTTTTAAATCTCCTTAGTATCTGGCTTAAGAGAAGACAGCTGAATTCTCACATGTCCTGCATTCAATCGGCTGTGATATGCTGCTTTGGTTAAAGTACAGTTGACTCTTGAACAATGCAGTGGTTAGGGGTACTGCAGTCAAAACCTGTGTATAGGGGTACCTGGGTGGCTCAGTGGGTTAATCATCTACCTTCGGCTCAGATCATGATCTCAGGGTCCTGGGATCAAGCCCCAAATTGGGCTCTCTGCTCAGCAGGGAGCCTGCTTCCCCCTCCCTCTCTGCCTGCCTCTCTGCCTACTTGTGATCTCTTGTCTGTCAAATAAATAAATAAAAATCTTTTAAAAAAACTAAAAAAAAAACCTGTGTATAAATCTGACTCCCCCAAAACTTACAAATAATAACCTCCTCTTAAGCAGATCTTAGTTTTAGCCAATTAACACATATTTTAAAGATTTATTTATTTAAGAGAGAGAGAGTGAGCAATGCAAGTGAACACAAGCAGGAGGGCCAAAGGGGGAGAGAATCTGAAGCAGCTCCACACTGAGTGTGGTGCCTGATGAGGAGCCTGATTTCATGACTCCTGAGTTTACGACCTGAGCTGAAATCAAGAGTCCACTGCTTAACTGTGCCACCCAGGTGGCCCCAATTAACACATATTTTGTATGTTATATGTATTATGTACTGTATTCTTAAAGTAAGCTAGAGAAAAGAAAATGTCATTGAGAAAATCATAAGGAAGAAAAAATGCACTTATAGTACTGTACAGTATTTATTGAAAAATCCATATATAAGTAGATCCATGCAATTCAAACCTGTGTTGTTGAAGAGTCAGCTATATATTTAAAAATGTGATCTCATCCAGATATCTAGGTGGGAAAGGAAAAAGTCTATTAGTAGACTTTTAGATAATTATGGATATTCTTGGTATCGTAGCAGAACTTGATAAGTAGAAGTCTTAAAGGTTATTTGCAATGTGGAATCTGAAACCATATCAATAAACTTTCTGGCCTCAGTTGCATTAAAAAATATCCATCCAACTTGCAGTTTCAAAGGATCTTTTACTTGTGCATAATTTTGTAATACTGTGCATTGGGTCATTTGAAATTACCAGTTCACTGAGATATGCAGATCTTCCAAATGCTGACACATTTCATTATATATTAAAAAATATTTTTAAAGCAAATACCACCACCACCATTCTCATCAGAAAGATCTCTAAACATCAGGAAGCTGCCAAAGTCATGGCAGCAGATAACAGTTCTCAAAAATTCTTATTTTTATTTGAAAGCCTGAACTTTTTATCATTGACAACAAATACTGTCAGTTGTTTTCCTGGAGGTAATAGGCTTACTATGTTCATTCTTAAGAAAAATGCCTTCCAAGCACTCAAGTCTGAATAGCCACAGCGAGTCTGCCACCTGTTCTTTCAAGGTAGTCCACGAAAAAGGTGGCTAGGGGACTGGGTGGTTGAGTTGGTTAAGCATCTGCCTTCAGCTCAGGTCATAATCTCAGGGTCCTGGGATCAAGTCCCCTCATCGGGCTCCCTGCTCAGCAGGGAGCCTGCTTCTCCCTCTTGCTGCCACTCCCCCTGCTTGTGCCTTCTCTTTCTCTCTCTCTGACAAATAAATAAAATCTTTAAGAAAAGAAAAAGGTGGCTAGCTCAGCTTTGTAACTTAAACTGTTTTTCCTTGCAATAACACCCATACTTTGGTATACAACAGAAATAATCTATGTATACTTCCCATTTCATCACATGGAATGTTTAAATGGACACAGTCTCAAGAGCTGAGATTTAATAAAATTTACTACTTCACCAAGGACATGCTTAAATGAACTATTTTTTTAAGAACTATTTGTCCAATATTATGCCATGGTTTTGACTTGTGTTACGGTGTAATTTTGCCTTCTATTGTTTTTGTACCATCAGTACAAATGTCAATGCAGTGAAAAGAATAATGTCTTATTATGAAAACAGTGACTTTTGCATGATCACTATTTGACCTTGCCTTGACCGCATTTGAAGAACCACAGGTCTATTCATTATCCTTTTCCAGCCACCTGTCTGGGCTCTGTTTGCCATCATCTTCTCTGTGACTCTGCATATATTGTTCCTTTTGTCTACAATGTCTTTCCCAAGCAGCGGGAAAAATCCAATCTGTCTTTTAAGAACTGGTTTGTATTTCGTTTCTGAGAAGTCTCTTTTAAGCTGATCTAATCTCTGTGTTTTATGCTTCCGTACCATGACACACATACATTGCTTTAGCATTTATTATACGGAAGGCAGAGGGGCTACTGATATCTTAAAGCACCCAACCTATGCCAGACCCTGTGTAAAGTCTCGTACGTATTTTCCCTTTATGTCCTCAAACTAACTCCAGTGATAGGTGTCATTATAATCACTGTCCCCTGAAGGACCGGACAGAGAGCTGAAGTGAAGTCAAAGTCAAACCTGTTATTTCAGCAGTGTGATGATTTTTCCCTCACCTGTCCTGATGGCCTATATAAGGCACAGTTAAGACACTCATTTTTTGTCACCTGAAGAGTCAAATAAATGAATTGAATAACAATCTAATCCCATAACAGAAGGCTCTACAAAATCTCTTATCTTTTAGCCTTCAGTTGAGTATTTTTTATTTCATAGTTTGGATTTGGAATCTTCATTACTTATAGAAAAACTTGAATTTTCATTTCTTCCAGCAGTATGTTCCCAGCCACGGGATGCTAATTTAGTAATTACACTGCCATCAGGCTGGAAACACAAATATTGACATTTGACAGTACTATTTTTCCCTTTCTAAGTTGCTTCAAGTAAATGCCAATGGTGTATCTGAGTAAATTAAGTAATTATTAAAAAAGCAAATAGTGTATATTTTTCAGTGAGTATCCATGTTTAGTTTAAAACAAAACTGCTTAAAACCCCTTTTTCTGAGATAATTATGAACTGCGACAATTCTAGAGTATCTCTAAGAAAACCTTAATACCTCAAAAATGCTCTACTTAGAGGACAGTACATTAGCTTTAGATTCTGAATGGTGGTGAGATCAGTGGCTCCCAAAGTGTAGCCTCAGGGCCAGTGGCCTCAGTATCACCTGGGGACTTGTAAGAAGTGCAAACTCTCAGGGCCCACACAACCTCAGACCCACCGCATCAGAAACTTCGTGGGGCCCAGCAATCTCTGCTTTAACAGCCCTCAAGTTACCATGATGCATGGTTAAATCTGAAACCAAAGGGGCAAACCAACTGCACTGTTTGGATTCATGGATGTTACCTTTTTTAAAAAAAGATTTACTTATTTGAGAGACAGAGAGAAAGAGCACACATGGGGGGAGGGTAGGAATAGAGGAAGAGGGAGAGGGGAAGCAGACTCCCCGCTGAGCGTGGAGCCCACCTGGGGATCAACCTCAGGACCTGAGATCGTGACCTGAGCCCAAACCAAGAGTTGGGCACTGAACTGACTGAGCTACCCAGATGCCCCTCATGGAGTTACTTACCAAGAACTGATGAATTTTGGAAGATATGACTGGCTCATATACAAGCAAATCTGTGAAAATATAAGCTGTACAGTAAGGCGTCTGCCATGCCAAGGGCCTGGGCTGTCCTCAGGCCCACATGCAGTGGCATGCAGCCAAGGTAGAGAATCTCCTTCCACAGAAGAGAGGCCAAATCATTGCTTGGCGCTTCCTTCCAGGATGCGGATAAACACACCACAGCCCTACTTAATGAGGACTGAAGCCATTTACTAATCTGCGAGAACTATCTGACATAAGTAACTCCAACCATGTGCTGTTTAAATTGCTTTTTTCCTAAATAAAACAGTAACCTGCAATACATGTGTTTTATTACTGCTGGAGTATGATATTCTATCATCCACTTTCAACTACCAATGACAAGACTACTCTTTCCAGGAATATATTATCACTATTCTACTTGCTTTGCTATTATATGGATTTAAGGAAAACAGGAACTTGCTAGCATTTTGACAACTATTTTGGGGTTATATAAAAAGCTTATTTTCGTAAAGAATATATACATAAAACTTCTTAACATTTTGCTAGAAAGAGTGAAGGCATTAAGTATTCATCTTAATTTTTATCTGTATTGTTCTAACAAAAAGCTGGTGAGAGGATCTGCCCTCTCATAAAGAGTTTGCTGTTTTTGCCAAAGAAAGGGCCAAGCCTGGTGGAGAAGGCTTACTATATAAGTAAGAGGAAGGCAGACTTAGAATTAGATGAAAGAAATACTCAGAGCATATCTCTGCTTAAACATTAAAAAGTACTGGGCACCTGACTGGCTTAGTCGGTAGAGCATGCAACACTTGGTCTTGGGGCTGTGAGTTTGAGCCCCATGCTGGGAGTAGAGGTTACTTAAAAATAAAATCTTAAAAAAAAGTACAGGGGATATAAGGAAATCATCCCATCTATTATAAACTTGGGATAATAGGTATTTTTATTGGCCGTTCGTTAATTTTGCTTACAATACAAATGAGAAACAAAAAACTTAAGCTTCCTAAACATAAATGTTTACACGAATTATTACAAGTGAAAATATAAAAATCTTGCTTGCTCTTGTGTTTGTGAACAGTGCAATACCGTGGGAAGAATACAATGAACCAGACAGGCCAAGTTTGAATTCTGGCTCTGTCAATTTTGAGCTACGTGAATCTGCTTACTTCTTAACTTCTCTGATCTTCAGTCTCCTCATCGGAAGAATACAAGCAATTTGCAGGGCTGCTGTATGGATGGGAGACAAATCCTGGGAATGTGCTTTACACCGGGTAGGTGACCACGAACACTTATTTGAGAATGAAAGGAAATGAACAGCTAGAGAACTGAGTGGATGTGAATGGGTGTGCACTTGCCAGCTGCCATCAGGATTCTACTGGCTGGGTCTCAACCTCAATGGCCAACTTCTCCTCTGTCACCCACGTGTTAAATCATTACACTGCTGGCCCCATCTCCACTGCACACTCCCCTCCCCCTTTTCCACAATACTTAGGAAGAAGAGACATAATAAAAACCCAAATATTCCCTCAAAACAAAGTAATGCATATAGAGCTAACACCTTGGTAAAAATCAAAATGAATGGCTTGAGGAGCTTTATTCCCTCTACAGTGAGGGTAAGAAGAGTGCCACGTTTATTCATTTGATCCTGTTTCTTCCTCACACGATCATAGGATTTCAAAGCAACATATTATTTACTGCTATTAAGGTGTTACGGATTTGCTTTTCTGTGTTCAAGCCCCTTTCCATTCACCAGAATGGTGAATGGCTACTTCAGCTAAAACTCCAGGGCCATAAACATTGCTCGGTGCAGTAAGATCACTTTAATAATACTCTAATCTTGGAATGCAGTTATAAAGATAGATGACGGCCACCGAGTGCTACTTATAAACATAAATGGCTCTTATGTAATCTCAAAGATGTAAAAAACTTAGCACCTAAAAATGTGCTAAAAAAAAAATTCCCATACTTGCCATTCTATTTTACATACCTGAGAATTTTTTTAGGAACCTGTGATGGAGAAGAATGACTCCTTTTCTTCTTCTCTAAGTCCTGCAGTAACCCATCCTCTGCTCCATCCTTCTCTCTGACGGCTGCCTGGTCTGCTCTGGCCTTCTGATCGGCGCTGGGCTGGCTTTGGGCAGGATCGCACCTGTACATGAAGACAATGGCCGCCTTCTCACTGGACTCTCCTTTGGCCTCTGTGAACCAGTGATGGCGCTGGACGGGAGGCGGCGGCAGCATGTGGATGACTGTGCCATCCAAGCCTACCAGTTTCCCTTTCTCTCGGTCTTTCTCTTTATCCTCTTCCTCATCTGTTTTCCGGCGTCGGAAGAAGCTTTTAAATGATATCCAGCGCTTAGGTTTCGCGTCAGCGGCCCGCCTGCTGCCTTCAGAGTGCAAAACCGATTCAGCTTCCGTTGACCTGGTAGGACTGGTGGGCTTGGTCCAGTTGGTGAAATGCCTCTGCAGAAGGTTGCTTGCATGATAAGGGGAGGAAGTAGAGCGAGGTGGGGGAAAGGGAGGTGGTGGCTCGCTCTGGGAGTTGGCCACTAATTTGGAGAGAGGGCTGGTGACCGGCTTTGCGAGTGGATCTTTCCGTGCTTTGGTCGTTGGGCTTTCTGTGGTCTGAGGGGCTTCAGCTTCAGCACCGGGCTGAGCTGTGAAGAGAGATTTGGGTCGGGCTGGTGTACTCTTAGGGGTACTCTTAGCATCGGCGTCTGGAGGAACCGCGTACAGCTCTTCCACGCTGCATGCTTTTGGGCCAGACTGGGGCATTTCAGGAGGGGACTGCGGCGGCTGGATAGAAGCCACAATCTGGGAAAGCACCGTGCTCGCTTTCTCCCTGCTGCTGCTGCTGGTGCTGCTCGTCATCGGAGACTCCTGAGGGCCTTCGGTTTTGACCCTAGGTTCTTGAGTGGTTCTCTGGATCTTTGTTGGGGAGCTGTGGCTAGAACTATAGCTTTTCTGTGGTGAAGACTGACCTCTGTTAAGACAGCTGTTAAACTCCTGAACCTTTTGAGCCACTGAGCCCCTTTTACGCTCTGTGCTATTGGAAAACCCTTTGGCTTGGGGACAGTCAGTAGGTTTGCTGGTGCTGTTATCGGACACTTTGCTTTCAGTTTCGATTTCTTCATAAGTATGGCTTATTATACTTGCAGTTTTTTCCCTCACTGAGAGTTCTCCACTTGTTCCTAGAAAACTTTTGTAAATGGCTAGATTGTCATACGCATTTGGATTGATGACAATGGGGACTTTGATGGCGTTTTTGGAACTCCGAGCATAAGTCGGCTCGTCATGAATGATAATTGGAAAAGGCGGCATACCAGCATTGTTGTAACTATTGAATTTTATTTCGGACAGATTGGGTGACTTAACGGGGATAGTTTTAGAGGAAATGTTTGTCGTCGTGGGCGAAGTGGGTGCTGATTTGTGACAGTTTTTCCTTGGAGGGACATTTGGCCCAGTCCCACCGCTAACCAATTCCACCTTGGGTATCTTTTGTCTCGGGCTGGTGCTAGAAGTCCATACTTCCTGGTATCGTGTTGCACTGGAGTTTTGGAAATGGGCACTTGTTTGTCCTGATGTCAGCGCAGGCGATGTCACCGGAGAGTCTGGAGTAGAAGATGAGATTTTTGTCTTGGGGCTGTTAACAGGGCCCTCGAGGTGCTCACTGGCCATGGCTGCCGACACGTCCACGATAGTATATGGCTTGCACAATGGCTGTTCCAGGTTGACAACTCGGTAAGGCTTTGCTTGCTCTTCCACGGGGACGAGGTTTATGGTTATGGCCTGGCCAGCGATATCTGTAGAGGCTTTGCTTTCTTGCTTCTCAGTTTGTACGGCAATCTTGCCATCCTTCTCTTCCAGTCGGAGAGCAAGGACTGCTTTGTGTGTTTCTGGAACTTTTATTGAGGCTTTAGGTGCTTGTGAAGAGTCCTTCTCCTGACTATTACCAGAGAGACTTTCACAATTGGGCTCCCTTTCCTTCATGTCCTTAGACTCTCCCGGGTTCCCTGGTGATACTCCCCCATTACAGATCTTCTGGGATAAACTACTGGCTGTCTCAGAACGCGATTCTTCTGTTAAAGAAGAACCTGGTGACGCAGAGTCAGATGAGCCCATGCTCTGAACGCTTCCTGGTCCATAGGAGGCCACAGAGTTTTCTTCATAGCCATTTAGGATTTCATCATAGCTGTCATCATAGTCGACAGCACAGATCCTCTGCAGGGACTTATTTCGCAAGGGGACTGTATTCCATTTTTTGTCCACAAAGAATCGAACAGGAGACAAAGTATTTGCCCTGAAGTTAGCAAAGCGGGGTTGCCCTCTCATGCGAATCTCCATGGCCAACAGCTCTTCATCACTCTCATCCCAGCTCTCATGCTCCTCCTCCATGTTACTGAAAAGTACATCTTCTTCACTCTCCTCGCCGCTAGAAAACTCTGGGTAACAGAACCGGCCCCCTTCATTACTGATCACTTCTGTGCTCCCACTCAGAATCACGTGCTTGCCTTGAGTATCCTTGATCCCACCCATCATGCAACTCGGTGGAAGTTTTCTTTCCAGTGATCTTTTATAGCAATCATTTATTCTTCCTAAGAATGTTTCTCTGGAGTTTGTTTCATTTCCTCTTATCTGAGGGGTGGCATCCAAGCCTGCTATCTCCTTTAACACATCCGTTAGTCCATTATTGTTATTTGATACCTTCTTTGCACCATCATTTTTGCCATAAGGCTTAGGAACATGGCTAAATCCTTCAATGTCATCTTCGTTATTATTATTAAGTGGTTTCTGATTCAAGGGCGTCCTGTTTCGGTTCCATCCCATGATGACAGGTTTGTTCTCACAGTGTTCTTGGATACTAAGTTCACCACATACACTTTGCCCATCTGCCACCATCATAGTGGGCTTCACAGCTATAGTGGGTTTTTTAGCCACAGGAGGACGGAAATTTCCAGTGTTCCTCATGCGGTGGTTGTTACTGTGATTGGCATTAGTTTTCACATTGCCATGGGTGATGGGTGCCTTCTCAGGGTCTGGGGGAAGCTGGTGCAAGCTCTTAGGTTTAAAGCAGTTCTTGCATTCACCAGGTTTCCAAACGTGTTCAGTAAAGGTGTTACAAGCAGACATTTTTAAAAAAGGACCTTCACAGACAATGCTTTCTTTTCAGTGCATGGTAGTAAAACTTTCGATCAGTTTTCACCTCCCCTAGGTACCATAGCAGCTCCTGTAGGTATGATCAATCTGTGGGGGGAGGGAAAAAAAAGAAAATCTAAATGGAAAAAGCACTATGAGGCCTTAAATCAGATGTATGACTTAAAACAACTGGCTCCACTACTCATCTTTTCCTTAAATTAAAAGATTGAAAGATAAACTAATTTGGGCACTTTCCGAACTCCCTTTAGCCAATCAGCATTCTAGAAAGTTCATTTTGCAGCCATAATTTTGTACCCTCTCATTAAACTATATATAATCTTTCCCTTGATGTCTATGTGGTAATGATACTGTGACCTTGCCCTCTGGGAGTGTCTTTGAAACTGCTCTTTTTAATATCTCCCAACCTGTCTGACACTTTGTAGTCTGCTGAAGGTTATTCTTCTTCTACCTAGCCTTTTAATTTGGGGTATCTTATAGACTCCTCAATCTCGATGCATTCAAAACAAATCCTCTGGCTATCCCTTTTCTAACTTCAGGAACCTTTTCTACTCTAACCAGCCTTCCCCTCTACTCCCTAGGCCACCTCCTTCCTCTTCCTGTATCCTATTTCAGTTACGTCATTATCATCTACTTAGATAGCTAAGCTCAATTCCTGACACCTCTTCCCTCACATCTAACTCTTTATCTAAAAACTCCTTAAAGTAGTCTTGTCAATTTGGTCTATTACATTTTACTGGAATGCTTTCTTGCCATTAGCAGACCCTGCTAGTAGTTCAGAGACTCACTATCTTTTGCCTAGATCCCTTCAACAGGCTCTCAACAATCTTCATGCCTGCATCTCACCCCATTCCAACCCAACCTTTCTACATTGGCTAGTCAAAGTGTGGTCCTCGGACAAGAAACACCAGCCTCATTTGGGAATTTGTTAGAAATGCAGTATTTCAGGTGCAACCCCCAATCTACTGGATCAGAATTCATATTTAATGAGAGTCTCAGGTGATTCTATTGTTGTATGTACTGCTATCAAATTTATTCCTTTCTAAAATTAACATTTTCTAAAATGCTAATATGCTCAACTTATTACCTACTTAAGTATTCAGTGGCTCAATCTTACCTAATGCACTGACTCCCAAATGTCAGTGTGCAGACTAGGGGTTACCAGGTAAATAAGAACCACTCATGGAAGCACCCTAGACCCACCTAGTCAGTCTCTGAGGGAAGACTCCAGGACTCTGATTTTTTAATAAGTTCTCCAGGTTGTGTTTTCTGTTGTTTTTGTTGTTGTTGTCGTTGTTGTTTTGTCTTAACGAGTTCTATGTGCGTTAAGGTATTGGAACCTCTGAGTTATAGGATGGGATGGGATATAAGCCCCTTAGGTTTTCACGATATGGTCCTTGCCTCCCTTCTAGCCTTATGTCTTAACATTAACTAGTCTTATTACACTGTAAATCCAACTGGGCTACTCATTTCCTTGGTACTATTTTCATAGTACCATTTTCATATGCCAGTACTATTTTCATATGCCACTTAGACATAGCTCCATGAACAAGCACTTTCATTTTTAATTGTCTGTCTCCCCACTAGTTTTTGAGCCTCTTCAAGGTCTGGGCTATATCTTACTTGTCTCAGTACGTCTAGCATAAGGAGCTGAATAAACACCAGTTGACTAAATGTGCTCATTTATTTAAAAAACAAACAAACAAACAAACAAATCGTATGACCGACTCTCTTTTGTCTTAGGCACATAGCTGCAGACTTCCCTACAGAACATCACTATAGTGTTGTACTTCTAGTTTGGGTATTATAATAAGAGTCTCATGCTCTACCGACGGAGCTAGCCGGGCGCCTGGGTATTATAATAAAGTTGGCAGTGGTCATGTACATGTAAGAACTATTTTAATGGCTGAAGAGTTTAACTTTAGGCATGTACAAGGACAGCAACAGGATCCTTTATTTGATCAGAAATGCAGTCTTTCTGCTGAGTTTCAGCACATGTCAAACGAAGAAAAGAATATTTTCTTCTGCTCGTGGGTGTGCGTGCATACACCTGCACACAGAACTAAGTCGCGTGTGAATAATGTTCATAAAGTCCTCTGGCTCAGTTGAAGAAATACAGACTTAAAGATCAGGGGCACCTAGGTGGCTCAGTGGGTTAAAGCCTCTGCCTTCAGCTCAGGTCATGATCTCAGGATCCTGGGATCAAGCCCTGCATCGCATCTGGCTCTCTGCTCGGCAGGGAGCCTGCTTCCTCCTCTTTGCCTGCCTCTCTGCCTACTTGTGATCTTTGTCTGTCAAGTAAATGGATAAAATCTGAAAAAAAAAAAGAAAAAAGAAAAAAAAAGATTAAAGGATTCCACCCAAGAGAACACAACAAATGGGCCAAAACCCAAGTTCATTCTTTGCTGGAGATCATCAAATGGTTCTTTTCGATATGGTTAAAATATATTTTTCAACCATTTGTTTGGAAACATTTGTTTAGTCTTTCTGATATTCTAAAAGCTATTCCTTAGTTGATAAAAACATTTCCTGCTAGTCTGAGATTGGAACGTTTTGAGTAAAGGGGAAGAAAGGCATAAAATTAGGCTGAAAGGGAGAGCAGGGGCCAGATCATGCAGGGCCATTTATGCTTTACAAGATTACAGAGTTTATGCTAAGAGGAGTGGAAAGCCACTGAAGGGTTTTAAGTAGGGGAAGCAACACAATCCAATTTGCATTTTAAAAAGAGAACTCTGACCCAAAAACATGAAATACTTAATCTAATAAAACATGTGCAAAATCTACAATCTCTATGCAGAAAACTACAAAGCACTGTTAAAAACGTATCAAAGACTTAAAGAAATGGAGAGAGATACCAACTTCTCTAAGTATTCTTAAGGTGTCAATTTTCCCCAAATTGCTCTGGAGATTCAACATAATTCTAGCAAAATCCAAGCAGGATTTTTTTGGTAGAAATCAACAAGCTAATTCTAAAATGTATTCAGAAAGGCAAAGGAACTAGAATAGCCAAAATAATTTAGAAAAAGAACAAAGTTGGAGGGCTCACATTGCCTGACTTCAAGACTTAGCATAAAGCTACAGTAATCCTGACAATGGGGTATGCTCAAAGGATGGAAACAGAAATGGGGGAAGCGGGGCAAGCAAATACTAGCCCATAGGCTGAATCTAGCCTGTCCCCTGTTTATGTATGTCCCTAAGCTAAGGATGCTTGTAAAACTTTTAAATGATTGAAAAATTCAAAAGAATGGCATTTTGTGCCCTTAAATAGCCAGGCTCATTTGTTTCTATACCCTCTGTGGTGGCTTTGTGCTATGATGCAGAGCTGAGAAGTTCTGACAGACAGCAGGCAGCACTCTCGAAACCTCACAGAACTTTCCAAGCACCTATGGACCAGCATTTCTGCTGCTACATGTATCACCACGTGAAAAGACATTTTTCAAAGATAAAAATATGTCAAATTTCACATTAATAGATGAACTTTGTAATAAAGTTTGAGAGGAAACACTAAATTAGCACCCTAGTTAAGCAAAATGTCATCCTTCTCCCCAAAAAGAGCTCCATTCTTTGGATTAGTAGAGCTGCATTTCAGAAAACTGTACTCAATTATTACATTTCGAGTTTTAAAAAAATTCATGGAAAGTTGTTTTCTCTTATTAAACGAGTACTTACACAATATCTTCAATTTTGCCTCTTGGCCAACAAAACCTAAAATATTTACTAACTAGTTCTTTACAGAAAAAGTCTGCTGACCCCTGACATAGATTAAAATAGAACAGAACAGAGTCCAGAAGTAGGATGATACAAATATAGGCAACTAATATTCACCTCCAGCAGTGAATATTCTTTTCAACAAATGTGCTAGAACAATGGGATATCCATAAGCAACAAAGTAAACCTGGATTCACACCTGACACCTCTTACACAAAAATTAACTCAAAATGGAGTACAGATGTAAGTATAAAGTGTAAAGCTATAGTACTTTTAGGAAGAAAAAATAGGAGAAAATCGTTATGACCTTGAGATAATCTGAGTTCTCAGATATAAAACAAGAAGCACGATCCATTAAAAAAACAAAAAAACAGACAATTTGGATTTTGTCAAAATTAAAAATGTTTGCTCTGTCAAAGATACTAGTAAGAGAATGGAAAGATAACATACAGATGAGACTTTTTTGCGAAGCTCATATCTGACAAAGGACTTTGTATCCAGAATATATGAAGAAATTTCAAAATTCAATAAAAAGAAAACAAATCTGAATTTTAAAAATAGGCAAAAGTTTGGGCAGATACTTCACCAAAGGTATATGGATTACATATAAACATGTGAAAGATGTTAAGTATCCTTAGTGGTACAGAAATGCACATTAGAACTGCAATGAGCTACCTACCTCTGTAAACCCACCAGAATGGTTAAAATGCAAACAGGAAAATGGACTCTAGGGAAGATATGGTACAACTGAAATTCCCACGGCGCTGGTGGGAATGCAGACAGCACAGCCACTTTGGAAAAGAGTTTGAAGTTTCTTATAAAGTTAAACGTAAGCTTTCCAGGGGACCCAGCAGGCTCATCCCTAGGTATTTACCCAAGACGAATGAAAAGTTATGTTTCCACTGAAGCATGTGCACAAAGGTTTATAGGTAAAAACCCAAACAATCCAAGTGCTGTGTGGTGGTGGCTAGATGACTACAAGCATTTGTCAAAATTCAGAGCATTCTACACCAAAAAAAAAAAAAAAAGATTTATTACTGTATAGAAATCACACCTCGGTACATCTGACTCAAAAATAAAAGAGCTCTGGCTGCTGATTAGAGAATAAACTGGGGAGAACAGGACAGGAAGCCAGGAGACTATCCAAAGGCTGTTATCGGCAAAATGAGATATGATGAGGATCTGAATTAGGATGTGGCATCAGGGAAGGCAGAGGAATGTAGTGCACGAATGAGTAGATTCTAGAGAGAGTAACAGATGTTGAGATTTTGGGGTTATGTATTTAAATGATTTGTGGGGCCATTTACTGAGATAGACAACGTTGGAGGAGGTGCAACTTTTAGGGAATAAGGTTACTATTCCATACTTTATTGCCATATACTAGAGGAAGCAGTTGAATTTAGAAGTCTGGAATACAGAAAGGAATTCTGCTGTTCTTTTCCGTTTGGGAATTACTGTAGGAATGTCTAGGCTAATAAGAGAGTAGGAAGTGGCTTTCATGGGTAAACCAGGGAGAAGAGAAGAACCTCTGAAGAAAATTCAAAAGTAACAGTCATAATAGTGATGATACACAAGCCGGATGAGGAGATTTCATTAAGGTGGGAGAAGACAACTATTTCAAATGCTGTTGACAGGTAATGAGGAATGAGGACCTAAATGTGTCCACTTTACTTGGCAACAGGAGCTCATTGATGCCTTTAGCTTTAACTATCGTGGTGCAGCCCTGGGGATGGAAAGGAGATGTGGTCAGTTGCAGAGTGAGAAGATAAGAGTGAGTAATTCTAGATAACTTTTTTGAAGAAGTTTAGGTGGGAAGTGGAAGAAGGAGCGAGCCAGGTGGAAGCGGGGCCAGGGTGGTGGTGTTGTCCAGAAAAGATTTCCTTAGTTTAAGATGACAAAAACAAGATCACACTGAATGTTAATATTGGAGAGTGTGAGGCTGAAGAGACAGGAAAAAGGTAGATAATCCCCAAACCAAAAATGTTAAAACCGCGCAGGCTCCATTTCAATCTTTCTGTTTTCTGGCTGAGGAAAGCTGAAGGGCCCCCAAAAGGCCACACGGTGAATGACAAAAGATCTGAGAAAGAACTGAGGCACGAGGCTACAGCAACCTACAATACATTTTGTTTTAAATTATTATTTTCTTTTGTTACATGAGATTTTCTCTTTTGTTATATATGCTCACTGAAAAATCAGAAAAGCGTAAAAGAAAATAGAAACCACATGTAATTCTATTACTTGGAAGTAGCTTCTATCAATAGTTTGGGGCAGTTCATGTCAGTCACCAGGAATTTTTTTTAAAAAAGACATTCCCCATCTACTGAGCACTATGTAGCATTAAATATAAAAGAATAAGGAATCCTAGCCTAATATCTTGTTAATGAAGTTAAATCACCACTGATCAGAGAGGGATTCCATTTTCTCTTTTAAAGCAGTAAAGCATATTTTCTTTTTCCAAGCCTAGTAAATAGTCAAAATAATCCCCCACATTGAGTGCTAGTCAGTTAATTCAGTCAAGAGATGGCCGTTGAGCGGATTAGTAGCTATCACATTATCAACAGGACAAATGAGATTCAGCAGGAACACGTTGCGCTCCTGTCAGTGTTGCATGCAACAGAGAGCCATCACTAAAGTGGAGACTTTGGATCTGACAGTCTTTTGCAGAGTCTGTGCATCTGTATCCACACTGCTGTGAGGGCCCCGAGATGAAGCAGGCAAACACCTTCAGCCGGCGCCAGATGGAGCTGCTGTCTAAGCCACAAAGCCTTAATTACGAGGGCTTCCTTTGTCAACACTAATTATGTCTGGAGACGCACTGAAAGACACTGTCAAAACTATTTTAACTTGTAACAGGCTCTTAGAAAGAGAGGCTGTACCAGATCAGATGTAGCTCTGTCCAAGGGACAATTCTTGGGCTTTACTGTCTTTGTGCAGCTTTGCCTGCTCAACACTGACACCCCCAAATCAGGAAATTCCCATAGCCAAAGTTATGCTTGAGAAGTCAAATATGTGTCTTCTAAGACCCTTAAGGAAATAGGGCAGTCTAACCCGGTGTCTTCTATTTACTTGCCAAGACAGGTCCGATATGGAGTAGCCAAAGGAGTGTTCAGTAAGAAAAACCCCTTCGCTTCCACATTCCTTACAAAGTAAACCCTATAGATGGAATGGTCGATGAGAAAGCTGAATGGCTGAAGCTGCCCCTAGAAGCTAACTGCGATTCCATGATCTAAAATCTGATTTCGTGCTTGACAGTTTTCAAGATCAAAGCCCTTCAGGCTACAGATGAAGCTACTGAAGAGTAGCCTATTTCACTTCAAGTCATGACAGCTTTTTAAGAACCTATTACTGTTTTTCACTCTCTCTACTGCTATACAGACGACAATAATTAGTTTGCTTCAAGTCCAACAGTTTCAAGCAAATTTGATACGAAACAACTAAATCCTCCCTGGATTTCAATCTTGGAGTAAACAGGCCCACAGAAAGAGCTCCTCAAGCTGGATGTAATTTCCAAGTCAGTGAACGGGGGAGACTGTGTAGGTGGTACATTAAACACCATAAATAGAGCATTTCCTACAGGCACCCAAGGAGAATTTGGTAATAATAAAGGAGGACAGGGCAGGCACTGCTAAGCTCCTTCCCCAGTCCTATGACTCCTGGAGGCCATTATCTTTCTTCATAAAATCTGTCACATTGCCATAGAGACAGAGTCAAGATTCCTCAGTGTGGTACATGGGCTTTTAAGGACACTTTCAGTGAGGAACTATCGCCTATATGTCATCCCACTCGTTAGTCCATCTCCAGGATACGAGGGTAAAATTTACGAGCCCAGGTCCTCATTAGGCTTTTGTAATGGAACATGTGGGTTACTTATATAAAAAAGGAAAGGAAAATGTGACAAGTATCCCCACGTCACTGTTCCCAACCTTTCCTTCTTCCGCAGTGAAAAATGCTGACCTGATACCTTAACCAGCTGCCGGACCCTACAGTATATGACTAAAAGGGTGGAGAGAGGAAGTGAAAGCAAAGCGGCAGGAAAAGGCTTTGTAGGAGATAAAACACAGCTTTAATTTGGAACACGAATGGAAATTCCATGAGTAAAAGGAACCTTCCTAATTTGAGATCTGACCCCTCCCCACCCCTTCGTGGGAGGAAAAAAAATCACAGTTCTTTGCTATCACATCAGCAGGAAAGACCTTAAGACATAAGGTTCTCCTGTTTAAAGAAGAAAGCGAAGTAAAACCCGCTTAATTTGGAAAACTTAACTAAAGCTCTGTAGAAAGGAGGAAGCCCATCCACTTCCAATTGTTCTAACCGCAAGCTTTTTCTAACCTTTTGCTGTTCCTGTCACGTGGCAGCCCTCTCCGGGTAAGAGCCTTGCGTCAGCAAACACACTGCTGTGAAGTGCCACTGCTCAGCCCCCAACTCGTCTTTTAAGCTCAAACTCTTCGATGAACCAGTTAAATAATAATTACTATCATAAAGTTGGTAATAACTAATTATAAGATTATAAGCTCTAAAAAGTACACTGAACCCACCTCAGACCCCCTACTTGAGAAGGTGTACATGAGCTACATCAGAGAGGCGGTTAAAATGTTATCTAGTAATAGCCAAGGACTCCACAGTGCTTTACAGTTTTGTTCTGTCCACGAGCTGCTCCCTTTGCTTGGAATGTATTTCCTCTAATGCTGTTTCATTCGGCAAAACTATTCATTCTCTGAGCCCCAGTTCAAATTTTATCTGTGAGAAGCTTTACCTGACTTCCTAAATACCCTGCTGAGTGGCAGTTATCTAAGGCCCTAGAAGGCAAGGCTGTGTCTTGTTCACTTCTTCTTTTTTTTTTTTTTCTTGTTCACTTCTGTATCTCTTGGATTGCTGTGAATATACCAGCTACGGAACAAACGCTTGCTGAATGATAATAATTTTAGCTAGCGTCTACTACTAAGTGCCAGGCACCACTGAAGCATTTTATGTATGGAAACTCTTAACTCCCCTAAAAATCTTTTGCTTTTGACAGAAACTTGGTTTTACCTGAAAGTCCACTCAGCGGCAGCGGCACTGCCCGCCGCAGTGGAATTCCACCTTGAACAAAGAAGCGTCAGAGGGAGGCACACCCACACCTTCCCAGCTCCACTCTGAGCTGGGCAGGGTCCATGTGCTCACAGCAAAGCAAGCTAGGAGTAAACCAACAGGCACAGACAATTAGCTACGGCCGTCCCAAAGTTGTGCTTTTTGTGCTTCTGAGTGAATATTCTGAGGCAAATGAAGCACGATCTTTCACCACCCCGTTTAGAAGGGCTTCCGAAGTCGCTTACTGAGAGTGAACGGTGAGATGCTGCTAGAAGTTGCCTTGCTGTGTTCTTCCTCTCCACTGCCCGCAATCACAGAGCTGACTGTCAAGTGAAGACAGCTGGACTGTAGGCTGGCTGAGATGTGAAAAGATAGGTGATCTCTGGTATCAAACAAGGGAATGAAGGGGTGCCTGACCGGCTTGTTCAGGAGAGCATGCGACTCTCCATCTCAGGATTGTAAGCTCAAGTCCCATGTTGAGAGTAGAGATTACTTAAAAAAATAAAATCTTTAAAATGAAACAAGGAAATAAGAAAGAGGGGGAAATGAGGACAGTGCAAGACAAACGTAAGAGAAAGGGAGAAAAGGAAGTTGGGAAGGAAGTTTGTTTTGACTAACAAAACAGGCAATTATTCTGAGAGAAATCCCACTAGAATGTTTATAGCAACAGCACCACAGGAAGAATAATGTCATTAGTTACCACATTTCACCATTTCTGGAGGCTTTAGTGTTTTGTGGATCTTGTACATTTGCTTTGAGGTACTATTTTTCCAATCAAAGTAAATTTTACCTTCCCCAGCTACAGAAAAGAGTGAACAATGCATTCTGCAAAACGTTTCTAATTTAGACTTTTAAAGAGAAAAAGCACTTTCAACTTAGTGAAAGTTTGAATTATACAGTACTTTAAAGAAATAGAAATATATTGCTTTCAAAGAGATACCATCATAAACAGTCTTTCCTGGTATTTGGAGGATCTGTTCTAATAAGCAAATAAGAATTATTTCCATGATGGTTATAAATAAATAATTGCCAAATAAATAAATAACCACTTAAAAATACATTAAGAGTATCTTTCAAACTGGAATCCAGGGTCTCTTTTCAAGAGTCTATGAGTTTTCCAAAAGAACTTTAATATTGAACTGAAAACAAAGTTTACATCTAAAATTACTATAAACATATGCCGGATCATTGCAGTGCTACTTATTAACTAAGCACAGCAATGTGATTTGCAACATGATTGCAAGTGTACATATACATTTCCCTTTCTGGTCTGAACTGGCATCAAGCACACTATTTTAACGGGAAGAAATCATGAGAAAAAAAGGAGGCTCGCTTGATGGGTAAATGATACAGTCCCACTAAGTAAAGACCAAAATGAAGTAACAGTGTAATCACTGTACATTGTACCAACTCTGGATTTTCCACATCTTAGACAGAAATGTGGCAGAAAAAGAGCACAATGGTCACAAAAGCTGCCAAGACAACTCTGGGGTGGCAGACAGCTCCACACTCACGTTGTGAGCAGCAATTCAGCTTTGGCAAAATATCATCATTGTATTAAAATAATATTAATTTGCATTTCACTAATTTTATAGGCTTTCTTGTTCTTAAATTTTAAGTTCGTTTCAGTTTAGAGCTAAATGAGAAATACAAGCTTAAGGAATTTATATCTAATTTTGTTTGTTCATATTTAAGTAAAATTGTAATAATGTCTATGAATAGTAAAAAATTCCAGTGTTTTGTTTTGTTTTGTTTTTTACCAAATAAGGAGTCCATGAATTACTAAATTTGAAAGTAGTGCTTAAAAATTCTATTCTGTTATGTCAGATAAGCATTCCTCTTGTGATCTTATTTACATTATTAATTTGCTAAGCATCTCTTTTTTTAAAAATTTATTTATTCATTTGACAGACATAGATCACAAGTAGGCAGAGAGGCAGGCAGAGAGAGAGGAGGAAGCAGGCTCCCTGCTGAGCAGAGAGCCCAATGTGGGGCTCGATCCCAGGACCCTGGGATCACGACCTGAGCCGAAGGCAGAGGCTTTAACCCACAGAGCCACCCAGGCGCCCCTGTTAAGCATCTCTCTTTTTTTTTTAATTTTTAATTTTTTTTTATTTAAGCTTTTTTTATTTAAACATATAATGTAACCCCACCCCCCTCTCCCAACCCCTCTCCCCCCTAACCCCCCTCAGTTTGTTTTATGACATTAAGAGTCTCTTTTGGTTTGTCTCCCTCCCGATCTCGTCTGATCTCGGAAGCTAAGCAGGGTCGGGCCTGGTTAGTACTTGGATGGGAGACCTGCTAAGCATCTCTTAAAGGAGTATGATAACCGTCTACCTCGCCAGACTGATGTTAAAATGAATTTAGATAAAATATATAGGGATTGCATTGAACCTATATATTTATAGATAGCTTTGAGTAGCATGGACATTTTAACAATATTAATTCTTCCAATCCAGGAACATGGGCCATCTTACATGGGCCATCTTTCATTTGTGTCTCCTTCAACTTCTTTTATCAAAGTCTTAAAAGTTTTCATTATATATATATATATATATATATATATATATATATATATAATCTTTCATTTCTTTGGGTAAATCAATTCCTAAGTACTTTATTCATTTTTATGGGATTTTTTTCTTTTTTTTCAGATATTTTTTGTTAGTGTACAGAAACACAACTGGTTTCTGTACATTGATTTTACATCTTGTGACTTTACTGAATTAATTGATTAGCCCCAACACTTTTTTTTCATTGTCTTTAGGATTTTCTACACATAAAATCATATAATTTTATCATCAACTTTACTTCTTCCTCTCTGATCCAATGCAATCCTTACCAAAATCTCAATGGCACTTTTCACAGAAATAGAAAAAACAATTCTAAAATTTGTATGGAGCCGCAAAAGACCCCAAATGACCAGAGCAACCCTGAAAAAGGAAAAGCCAGAAGCATCACACTCCTGAACTCAAACTCGAGCTCAAAACTAAAGTAATTAAGAGAGTCTGGTACCGGCATAAAAACAGACACACAGACCCACAGAAAAGAATAAACAGCCCCCAAATAAACCATGCATATATGTTGGTCAATTAGTTCACAACAAAGAAGCCAAGAATATACAATGGAGAAAGGAGTCTTTTCAATAAATGGAATTGGGAGAACTGGACAGCCACATGCAAGAGAATGAAACTGAATCCCTGTCTTACACCACACACAAAAATCAATTCAAAAGGGATTAAAAACTTAAAACATAGCCATATGAAGCCGTAAAACTCCTAGAAGAAACAGTGGGGAAACAGTTCCTTGACGTTGGTCTTGGGAACAATTTTTTGAATATGACAACAAAAGTACAAGCACCAAAAGCAAAAATTCATAAATTGGACCACATCAAACTAGAATGTTTCTGCACAGTAAAAGAAAAAATCAACAAAATCAAAAGACAAACCAAAGAATGGAACAAAATATTTGCAAACCATATATTGGATAAGGAGTTCGTGTTTAAAGTATACAAAGAACTCATACAGTTCTTTAACAAAAACCCACAATCAGGGGCACCTGGGTGGCTCAGTGGGTTAAAGCCTCTGCCTTCGACACAGGTATGATCCCAGGCTCCTGGGATGGAGCCCCGAATCGGGCTCTCTGCTCAGCAGGAAGCCTGCTTCCCCCCTTTCTGCCTGCTTTTCTGCCTACTTGTGATCTGTCAAATAAATAAATAAAATCTTTAAAAATTTTTTTAAAAAACCCCACAATCACAGATTTTTAAAAGGGTAGGGGAACTAAAAAGACATTTTTCCAAAGAAGGCATCCAAATGGCCAACAGGTACATGAAAAGATGCCCATCACTAGTCATTAGGGAAATACAAATCAAAAGCACGTATCACTTCTCACCTGTTAGAATGGCTATCATCAAGAATATATGAGATAAATAAAAAAATTTTTAAGAAAAAGGAGATATGCAATAATGAGTGTTGGCAAGGATGTGGAAAAAAGGGAATCCTGTGCACTATTGGTGGGAAATATAAATTGGTTTGACCAAGATGGAAAACAGTATGGAGGTTTCCTCAAAAAATTAAAAATAGAACTACTATATAATCCAGCAATCCCACTACTGGGCATATATACAAAGGAAATGAAAACAAGAGTATCAAAAAGATACTTGCACTACTATGTTTATTGTGGCATTGTTCACAAAGCCAAGAGAGGGAAATAAGTTGAGTGTCTATCAAAAGACGAATGGATAAAAATAACATGAAATAAGAATGGAATATTATTCAGCCACGAGAAAGAAGGAATCCTGCCATTTGTGACATGAACAGATCTTGAGGGCATTATGCTAAGTGAGATAAGTCAGACAGAGAAAGACAAATACTGTTAACATATTACTTATATGTAGGATCTAAAAAAGTTGAACTCATAGAAACAGGGAGTGGAGTGGTAGCCTCCAGGGGCTGAGGAGTGGGGTTAACTGGAGAGATATTGGTCAAACTTGCAGTTGGAAGATGAATAAGTTCTGGAGACCTAATGCACAGCTTAGTGATTATATTCAACAATACTGTATTATATACTCTGAAGCTGCTAAGAGTCTAGTCTCAAATATTCTACCAAACAAAGAAATGATAATTATGTGACATAATAGAGGTGTTAGCTAATGCTACGGCAGTAATCATACTGCAAATGTATCAAATCAATACATCGCACAACTTAAACTTACACAATGTTATATGTCCATTGTATCTCAAACTATATAAAGTGCCTAACACAGAGGTTGATTCATTAATAAGTGCTTAATAAATAAATAAAATACATAATATATAATATAAACAAAACAATATACAATATAACATTTATTATAATGATACATATTAATATAATAGATACAATAATTTATAAAATATATTAAAATAAATTATATTTTTATTACATTATATTATATTTAATTTCATTTTTTCTTTTACATTTATTTAATAATTTAGTATATTTTAATTTTATTATTTATTATTTAAATTATTTATTTTTAAATGTCATTATTAAAATAGATTATATAATAATGTGTATAATGATTAATATATTAATAATAAATAAATTCCTTCTTTATTAAATATCTAAATCAATGGAGGACAGGAAGGGGTGTGATCACTTCCAATATCCTCCACATATATCTGCACGCCATCTTGACATACCAGTTGGGCCATGCTATTGCTATGGAGATACCGGTTACTATACTGTTGGGCCTCAATTACCAGGAATGGTTTAATTGAAAGTTTCAGCCCACTTGCACACCAGTCTATCACTTATTTCTACAGTGAAAATGTAGTCCAAGTTCTGAACAACTGACTTGCGAAGAAACTTTAGAATTCCATTTTGGATTTGTGTTTTACATTAGTTTTAAGAGGTACTGTCAGATTATATCGGAAAGGAGTTGCTGAGCAATAGGGCAATGTGATACTACCTACACTTCAAGAATTCAGGTGAGCCATGGAAAAGGGCAGATTGATAGGAGGCAAGGTTGGAGGCAATGTGATAGTTCAACTATCAATGGAGGCAATGTAATAGTTCAACTATTACAATAGAGAGTAGGTAAGGCCCCAAACTAACACAGCTGCAGTAGGAAATAATGGGCAGGGGCTGATTTGAGAGGCCAAATGGACAACACTTATCAACCAGTGGGACGCTGGTGGAAAGGGACAGGGACTGACAATGACTCTGGGGTGTCTACATGAAGATCAAAGATGATTTTCCCAGAAGCATACTGAGAAGGGTAGAGAATTAAGTTAGCAATAATTTGCACTACTTTACTTTAGAGAATAATGAGAAATTGAGACCTGAATGAAAATAGCAAATATAGTCTAAAACCACGTATGTGATTAAAATTCTCCCCATTAAAAATAATTTTTTAAAGATTTTACTTATTTATTTGACAGATAGAGATAGGCAGAGAGGCAGGCAGAGAGAAAGGGGGAAGCAGGCTCCCCACTGAGGAGAGAGCCAGTGCGGGGCTCCATCCCAGGACCCTGGGATCATGACCTGAGCTGAAGGCAGACACTTAACCAATTGAGCCACCCAGGCGTCACCCAAGCCCCAAATCTTACTATGTATCTCTCGAGATCTTTTCCCTATAGACCAAATTATACACACACAGATACACAGATATATTTTACACAATGAACATGCCGTCTTGGTAATATGAATAACTTTTTATAGTTTTTCCCAAAATTTACAATCAAGAAAAAATCAAGTCAAAAATCAGGTCAAAATTTATGTAACTGTAAATTTGGGTTAAAATACCAATTTGAATCATCAAACAAATTTAATAGTAGGAGAAATAAATTTGCAGCCAGAGTCCTTTAATAACCTCAAACAATTAAAAATGTTTCTCATATAAAATAAGAAACAACTCTTTTCAAAGGAAATCGTTACCTGGTAAGATTACCTATTCTGGACACAGCTGAAAACTAGACGAAGTAGGAAAGAGTTTAGTCTCATTTATAGGCTCTTTACTCTTGTTTTAGACAAATTTAATTTGATCAGTTCAGATCAGTTTTGTTGGTATTATTTGTGCAGAAATAAAAGTGAATGCTCTACTTATAATTTGATGAATTCTAATAGTCTCTCTCATGCTCCCCTTTATTTGTATATCCCCCATCCACTTAACTATGAACTGAGATAATGTTAATTTGAGTGGAGATATGTACATCCCGCTGCTTTCTCACAAAGGTGCTCAAATGCCCTTTCCACTATTACCCTTTTAAAAAGACTCTCTTTTCTAATAATTTCTTCTGTGATCTTGTGTATTCCCAAATATGTAAGTGTAGAATAACCTCCCAGAGCCTGTACCTCTTGTCCTTTGATGCTCCAGACTTTACTTTCCAACTGCCTACTAGACATCTCTAAATAGAATTAATTATCTTTCCTCCAAAATGTGCTCCACCGCGTTCTGGGCACCATAACAATTAATGGTATCGCAATATTGGTAGACGTTCAGGTTAGTCAGCATTGGCAAATTCCCCCTGCCCCCTGAGTCCTTCTCATGCTATATCCAATTAATTGCCAGGTCTTGTCTCTCTGATGTGTACTCTCCCTTTGACAACTCCAGCCATCACCTGAGTCCTCGATTTCATCATTCTTTGTTTGAGGTACTGGGATGGTATCTTATTGTCTATTAATTCCTCTAAAATTCAGATCTTTACCACTCCACTTACTTTTTCATGCAACCATTAGTGGTTTTCAGTTGTTTCTATAACACATTTGAACTCCTTAAAACTAAATACAGTGCTCTTCTGTGATTGACTCTGCCTTACCATTTTTTATCATCTCCTACATGTCCACCTATATAAAAACTGCTCAAAATTCTATAGAACTTTCCATGCTGCCGTCCAATGCCAAGTCTCCAGTGAAGCTGCAGATCCTTTTTTTTTTTTTTAAAGATGTCATTTATTTATTTGATAGAAAGAGACACACAGAGAGAGGGAACACAAGCAAGGGGAGTAGGAGAGGGAGAAGCAGGCTTCCTGCCCAGCAGGGAGCCCGATGTGGGGCTTGATCCCAGGATCCTGGAATCATGACCTGAGCTGAAGGCAGACCCTTAACGACTGAGCCACCCAGGCACCACTGCAGATCCTCTTCTTCTTCTTTTTTTTTTTTTTTAAAGATTTTATTTACTCATTTGTTAGAGAGAGAGAGAGAGAGAGCAAGCACAGGCAGACAGAGTGGCAGGCAGAGGCAGAGGGAGAGAGAGAGGCAGGCTCCCTGCCGAGCAAGGAGCCCAATGTGGGACTCGATCCCAGGACGCTGGGATCATGACCTGAGCGGAAGGCAGCTGCTTAACCAACTGAGCCACCCAGGCGTCCCCAGATCCTCTTCTTAAAATTAGTTGTTTTCTCCTCATAATTCCTATCACATGGGACTTATGGCTGTTTGTATAAAACTTCCTCTCTCTCACTCGATAGTCTTAGCTTCTTATTCAGGTTTGCTACCTATATGCTTCTTGAACAGATGAATAAATAATGCTTTATCTGATTTCACAGACCAAAAAGCTTAGAAGGGGACAAAAGCATTCAGACAGAAATGGCTACCTGACAGCAAACAGAGAGAAAGAAAAATACAAAAACCAAACTTAAGACTCAGAAAGCATCTCAGTGTGGGCAAATAGCAAAGATCTCATAAGGGCATCACTGCATTTTCCAGAATGGCACTGATTGACCTTGATCTTAATTATAGCAAGATATCAATAAATTATTAAATCATGTTGAGTATCCTTTGTAAGGAGGAAGGAAAACAACAAAAGCCTGAAATGTATTTTGGGAAGATTTTCATAAAAATGGTTTTATTATTTAAAACTTTATTTGTTTAGGGGCACCTGTGTGGCTCAGTGGGTTAAAGCTTCTGCCTTTGCCTCAGGTTATGATCCCAGGGTCCTGGGATCGAGCCCCACATCAGGCTCTCTGCTCAGTGGGGAGCCTGCTTCCCTTCCTCTCTCTCTGCCTGCCTCTCTGCCTACTTGTGATCTCTGTCAAATAAATAAATAAAATCTTTTAAAAAAAATAAAAGTTTATTTGTTTAATTATAAATACACTTCATAGCAAATTTGGAAAACAAAGGCAGAAAGAAGAAAAAGTCCCCAAGTCTTAGTCTGGATTAAAAAAAAAAATGTAGGTCATGTAAGCATCAAATGATTAGATTTTTTTAACTGAAAACATTTTAATGTTTAATGAGCTTGAGCTCCAATTATCCAGATTTGGCCAATTAAAACTCATTCTTTCAAAGAACATAGAGAGCTAAGATTTTACTATATCACACATAAAAGTATTCATCCAACTCTTCTGTTTTAATGTATGACTAGAGAATGATGAGGTGGGGAGGAGATGAGAAAATGAGGAATAAAAAGACAAAAATGGAGGGTGAAAGAGAAAGAAAGAATCCAAAATAAAAGGTAGGAGAACAATCAAGGCAAGTGAGAGGAAGAACAGAAAAACAAAAAGAGAGAAAGCCCAATATATGAGCAGACACATTCAGAAAAAAGGCAGCTCTTCTTTCATTTTCTCCTTTCTTGACTTCTTTTGTTCTAATTGACTTCAGGCTGATGTATGTACCCTTAGATGCATGCTGAATTCCAATGAAGTCCTCCTACACGTATACTTTATACCAACACAATCCAGTTAAAAGGATTTTAATTGGTGTGCACCATTCCCTGCAATTTCAACATTTTAAAAATGAATAGTCTCACTAAGTACCAGATGGTGACATGTACTAATTAATCAGGCCTATTCAATGAATGAGCATATTAAAATGAATGCACCTATTAGACATGTGTTGCGGAAGCCCCATCCCGAGGAAGCCTCCCCTTAAATGAGCGCCCACGGAAGGTGCAGATTTACTGCGCAATACTCACAAGTGTCTCCCACAATTATGTGCAGCAGCATACCATCACTCTCGCATCTCCCTCTAGATCAGCCAGTATTTCATCCTAATCAGCAGCCTGTGAGCCCTGCTCTTTCTCTATAATCTGTCTCACTTTCATAAGCAAGAGCCAGCTGAGCTCTGGGTCTACTATTTTCCTACTAAAGAGAAGATTGTACAAACTTTTCAAGGTTATTTGTGAAATAAATGAACAACAGGTGAGGGGCAATGATCAAATGAAGCTCCTGATCCAACTCCCTTTCTCCCCAATTTATCTGTCAGGCAGTGAGCCCCTTAGCATTGCTAGCTCAGGGAATAAGACACTGCAAATGGAAATCCTGCATGACAAGCTGTCATGCTCTGATTTCCTCTAAATACTGTGGACACTCAAGAAAAAGGTATAATCTCCTGGGAGGTCTTAAAATACTACTAGGTATGGTTTTTGAAAGAGAAAGAAATGCTAGAAGCTATTGGTTTTCTTAGCTCCTCATACTCATCACTTCTCTATTTTATATTACCTCAAATCACTACAATTCCAAATGTATTCTAATAATATAGAATTCCCCAAATCTCTCTAGATTTATTGAGAAAGATTGGCTTCTGATTCATCAATGGCACTGCAAACTGAGCAGGTGATGAGGTAAGGAAGGGAAGAAAGCAGCAAGGTACAGACAAAACACAGACCCTAGAGAAGAAGGGAGTGTTGTGAGACATGGATGTTATCTGGCACAGAGCAGGCACTGACAAATATTAGTTCCCTCTCTGAGATAATAACAATTGGTAGGGAAAATTTTTGTTTGCTCACTAAAAAAATCAACCCAAAGGGAAACCCAAGAGAAGTCTAAATATGGTTATCCTTGGAGAAGTTAAAGATTACAGCAGAAAATGGTGCTTGTTTATGATGCATGGCAATGGTTATTGCTTAAAATCAATAAAGAATAAAACCGTTAAGAATTCATAGGGGAATGGAAACCAATAATAGAAATGACAAAATTTGTAGTTACAGACTAGAAAAGCCTCCCTAATGGCAAACACATTTAAATTGTATTACTTTCCCTGGGCTCTTGCCTAGAAATGAGAGGTAGAATTAATTATTTAAGCAGAATTTAATTAATATGGATATAATTAAAAGTAAAAAAATAAGAATTTTTCATCAAGAGGTTTCTGTGCAATGATTCAATAGTTTTTTGAAATTTTCTATTACTTTAAAAGTTTCTGGTAGATTTCTATTATTTTTCGAATTTTGGTTCTGCTCCTATCCACCACCACCCTGAAATAAAAAAATATTTTGGGGGGCACCTGGGTGGCTCCGTGGGTTAAAGCCTCTGCCTTCAGCTCAGGTCATGATCTCAGGGTCCTGGGATCGAGCCCCGCATCGGGCTCTCTGCTCAACAGGGAGCCTGCTTCCTCCTCTCTCTCTGCCTGCCTCTCTGCCCACTTGTGATCTCTGTCTGTCAAATAAATAAATAAAATCTTAAAAAAAAATATTTTGGTAGGGTGTTCAGCAGACAAATGGGTTCTTCTAAGAGTCCTGTGTTCTGAGATAAGACAAAACTCAAGAAGACAAGATATTAAAACCAACCATAATTCCCAGCCAAACAATTAAAAGGAACCATGTTAGAAAAACCAGAACCCTGACTAACTGGAAAGAAAGCAGTGATTTATGCCAAAGTAAGCAGACTGAAGATAACACTTGAAAAATAATCTATTATTAAATTATGAAGAACACAACTGGTCAATAACCCACAAATCTAGGCAAAAAGAAAACACAATGCTTCTTGAACACAAGGAGTGAATAGCTTAATGTGAAACTCCATGAAAAAGGGCACAAAGCACCCACTTTTATTTTATAGGTAGCTCCAATTAGAAGGCTGAATTAATATTAGAGCTGGCTTCATCTGGAATAATATCAGAGTATAAAATAAATACCAAGTTTGAAGGCAGATGAATCAGACACACAAAAGGAGACATACAAAGGAGCCAGTATGGTCTAAGTATGACATCTAACACAGTCAGAGTTGAGGATTCTACTGCTTCTGTCCTTAAGATACAACTCTGAATTAGTCATTTATGCCTCTAGCTACATGGCATCCTGCATCTCAGGTGCCTAGAATTCCTCGGAAAGGGGCCATGAATATATTTATATAAAAAGAGATTCTGAATTAGCTTTCCCCAGATGATATGCCAGAAATAATAAAAAGACAATATTTAGAATATGCTAGATGCCATGAAGTATTCTCAACACTAGAAAGAGTCTTTGATTGATGAATGGGGGGCAAGACTGGTCATTTCTTCATGAAAAACAGGTAATGTCTAGAAATGGGGGAAAAGTGGTATTTATACACAAAAGCTTATCAAATTATACAATAAAATCTGAGGCTAATATGTAGGCCTTTGTGTTGAAAAGACAGTAGTAAAACTTCTTTTTAAAATCTGTTCCCTAGGGGCACCTGAGTGGCTCAGTGTGTTAAGCCTCGGCCTTCCACTCAGGTCATGATCTTGGGGTCCTGGGAATGAGTTCTGCATCGGGCTCTCTGCTCAGTGGGAAGACTGCTTCCCCCTCTCTCTCTCCCTGCCTCTCTGCCTACTTGTGATCTCTCTCTCTCTCTGTCAAATAAATAAATAAAATCTTTGAAAAAAAGAAAGAGAATCTGTTCCCTCTTGGGGCACCCGACTGGCTTAGTTGGTAGACCATGTGACTCTTAATCTCATAATGGGTGTAAGCCCCACACTGGCCACAGAGTTTACTCAAAAAGAGAGAGAATCTCTTCCCCATAATCACTAATAGTCATCCTGAATTGCTTAAACTGAACTTGATACATTTAGTTTAGTACATGTAAATCTGAGAAGTGCCAAATATTTGTTAACATTTATATAGTTGATAACAACAAAGAACTCAGAATGAGTATGTGAAAAATTTTAATTCTGTTTTTGGGGCTGGGGGAAAAGAAAGAAACTAACATTTGTTAAGATGGTACAGTCACTGTGCTGGAAACTTTATATACTATCACTCCATCCAATCCTCCTAGCCATCATATTGGTAGGTATCTTCACCAACTTACAGGTGAGGAAACTGATGCTCAAAGTATAAAATTAGGAAGTAGTGGAGTACATATTAGATCTCAGGCCTGTCTGACTCCAAACCCTATGCTTATTAAAAGTAAATGTCAAAAATAATATATTTTTCTCCAGAGGTGAGTTGTATTAAAAGTATGTTTCTACATGTCATAACTGTCTAAAGTTGATTTGCAGGAAAAGTACAAAGAAACAAAAAACCATTTCAATAACAAGCAAAATATAAATGAATTCACTAAAGTTGCAGGTTATAAAATTAACATACAGAAATCAGTTGCATTTCTATACACTAATAACAAAGTAGCAGAATGAGAAATTAAGAAAATAATTCCATTTACAATTGTATTAAAAAGAAAAAAAATACCTAGGAATAAACTTAACTAAGGAGGTGAAAGATCTGGACTCTGAAAACTATAAGACATTGATGAAAGAAATTAAAGATGACACAAATGGGAAGACATTCCATGCTCGTGGATTGGAAGGATCATTATCCTTAAAATGTCATACTCCCCAAAGCAAACTACAGATTCAGTGCGATCTCTATCAAAATACGAAAGCATTTTTCACAGAACTAGAGCAAATAATAGTAAAATTTGTATGGAACCACAAAAGACCTGGAATAGTCAAGAAATCCTGAAAAAGAACTAAAAAACTGGAGGTATCATAATCCCAGATTTCAAGATCACTACAAAGCTGTAGTCATCAAAACAGTACAGTACTGTTTTGCACAAAAACACACATCCAGATCAATGAAAAAGAAGAGAGCCCAGAAATAAACCCATGCTTATATGGTCAATTAATCTATGACAAAGGAGGCAAAAAAAAAAAAAAAATACAATGGGGAAGAGAGTCTCTTTAATAGACAATGCTGGGAAAATTGGATAGTTACATGCAAAAGAATGAAACTGGGACACTTTCTTATACTATACACAAAAATAAACTCAAAATGGATTAAAGAGCCAAATGTAAGACATGAAACTAGAAGAAAACATAGGCAGTAATTTCTTTGACATTGGCCTTAGCAACATTTTTCTAGCCATATCTTCTCATTAACAAGCAGAATGATGTGAATTACATTTGATTCTACTGTAAGATCTTTTAAGCATCTGATAACATTAAAGTTTCTATCAGGTATGCTATTTTTCTGGTTTATATTTTATCTTCTGTCTGACCAGTAGGTTAGAAAAGAACAGATTTTAAAATGAAGAAACAAAAACCACGCAGATACTGAATGTGGTTTTCAAACTATAAAAAGTAAAGCTACTATGCTATATTCATAGTCAGATAAAAGTTGTTTTTTAGAGTAGGTCTTTTAAACTTTAATGTGCTTACAAACTACTTGGGTTATCTTGTAAAAATGCTGATTCAGTAGGCCTGGAGCCACAGACCATTCTTGAGTAGTGGGTTTTAGAATATATACAAAAGATGGGGATGATAAAAATCTGAGAAATAGGGTATGAAGAAATCATTTCTATCGTTCCTTGGATATGTGGCTAAAGGATAATACTATGAAGTTCTATTCTTGTACTTTATAGCACAATCTATGGAATTAAAATCAAGAGCATAAACAAGAACAAACAAAATTTTGCTGAAGAAGCTGGAGAACTGACATTATCCTTCTTTAAGACTAACTGTAAAAAAAAAAAAAGACTAACTGTAAAGCTATACTGTCTTAAGACAGTATGGTATTAGTGAAAAAACAGACAAATAAATCAGTGAAACACAAGAGAGCCCCCAAATAGATCCATACAAATACAGTCAACTGATCTTTGACAAAGAAACAAAGAAAATTCAATGAAGAAAGGTAGTCTTTGCCACAAATGATACTGAAACAACTAGAAATCTATCTATCTATCTATATGAAAGGATCTAGAACAAAGACCTTAGAACCTTCACAAAAATTAACTCAGAATGGAATAAGACCTAAAGACAAAATGCAACACCATAAAATTCCTAGAAGATAATCTAAGAAATCTAGATGGCCTTGAGTTTAGTGTTGACTTTTAAGATACTACAGCAAAAGCACAATCCATGAAAGAATCACTAAGTTGGACTTCATTAAAATTAAAACTTTTGGTCAGCAAAATGCAATCTCAAGCAAATGAGAAGACAAGTCCCATAGTGGAAGAAAATATTTGCAAAAGAAGTATCTGAAAAAGAATGGCTATTCAAAAATATAAAGAACTCTTAAAATGCAGTAAGAAAGTGAACAACATAACAAAAAATGGGCAAAAGATCTGAGGAGATAACTAACCAAAAAAGATATGTAGATAGCAAACAAACATATGAAAAGATGCTCAACATTAGATGACGAACAAGCTCCCCCCTGTGTATTTACCCAAAGGAGTCGAAAATGTATGTCTATACAAAACAAATGTGTATCGCAGCTTTACTCATAACTATTAAAACTTGGAAGCAATCAAGATGTCCTTCAGTAGGTGACTGGATAAACTATGGTATGTCCACAAAATGGAATACTATTCAGTGATAAAAAGAAATGAGCTATCAAGCTATGAAAACAAGGAAGAACCATAAATACACATTACAAATTAAAGAAGCCAACCTGAAAAGGCTATACTATGTGATTCCAACTACACGACATTCTAGAAAGGGCAAAACTATGGAGACAGTAAAAAGATTAGTGGTTTCCAAGGATTAAGGGGGGTGGGAGGTATGAATAGGTGGAGCCCAGGGAATTTTAGGGCAGTAGAACTATTCTGTATTAGTATGATGGTGGCTACCTGTTGTTCTACATTTGTTAAAATCCACAGACTGGGGGCGCCTGGGTGGCTCAGTCATTTGTTGGCTGCTTTAGGCTCAGGGCATGACTCAGCATCCTGGGATTGAGCTCCACATCAGGCTCCCTGCTCATTGAGAAGTCTGCTTCTCCCTTTCCCACTCCCCCTGCTTATGTTTCTTCCCTTGCTGTGTCTGTCTCTGTCAAATAAATAAAATAAATAAAAAATAAAAATAAAATCCACAGACTGCACAACATAAACTGAACCCTAATGTAGACAGTGGATTTGGTTGATACTGTATCTATGTCAGCTTATTGGTTGTAACGAATGTACTACATTTGTGTGGGTTATTGATGGTAGGGGAGGTTGTGTACGTGCATGGAGAGCTGATATATGGGTCATCTCTTTACCTTCCACTTAGTTTTGTTGTGAACCTAAAACTGCCTTTAAAAAATAAAGTCTATTACTTAAAAGTAAAATCAAGAGCATACATACCTCTAATGTTTAAAAAGAATTAATTAATGATTAACTATAAGCATGGAAACTTTCCACAGTTAAATTAGTTAATAGTAAGATAATTTGAGTTTATGTAAGAAGGCACATTAGTTTTTTTTTATTTGAAAATTTAAAAACAGGTTTTGTTTTCCAAAGGGTATTGTCAGATTGACTAGGCAGAGGGGAGTTCTTATCTCAACAACAAGGATCCACAATAGGGAGCCCAGGGGTCCTGCTGTAGCTGCCAGAGGACAAGGTATATGGGCAATGGTGGGTTTCTAATGGAGATCACTATGTTTTCCATTTCCAGTTATAGTCTCAAGTTTCCTTTCAGGACTCTCAGAATTCCTCCTCAAGCTCCAGGCTCAGGGCAGGCCTGGGACCAGGTCAAGCTGAAACTGGATCTGTACTACTCTGTAGGAAGACACAAAGCTCTGTGTGCAGTTCTTGCCCCTGAGACTTTTAAACAGAACTAGTGAAAAAATCCAACATAAAGAAACTCTGCTATACATTTGCCTACCAATATCAATCTATTGCTTTTTATCCTTATAGCTCTTGTTTGCTAGGCTAATACTAGTACTACATAAATCATATCTCTAATTCATATAATAAAGTTGAGGGGCAGCAATCATTATTTTAATAAGTAAGGATGTAAGGGATCGAAGAGATTAAGTTTCTTGCCCAGCGCCATACAGCTCTGAAGTAGTAAGCCTTGAACCCAGCCCTGTCTCACTTCAAAATCCCACTCAATTCTATTAACTCATACTGTTTCTATACTCCTTGATAACCACCACATGCCCCTTTTTGCTGTGGGTGGAACCCTACTCTAGTTTCTGATCTCAGACATCCCATTCCACTCTGTAGTTGGCTACTCCCTTGGTTACAACCACCAGTAGCTCTGGGAAAATGACATCCCCAGTCTTAGTATTGTTTCCATGGGACTCACAGTGGCCAGGCCAGTAGCTTCCTCTCAGGGTGATGAGTATTAGTCATTGTTACTATTGTGTTCATCTCTCTTTCCACTCTTTTCAGTTTAACTGTTTACATTAACTAGAAGATCTATGAATTTTAGACAATCTAGTAAAGAGGTAAAAAACTGCCCTTCCTGCCCAAGGAGAAAAGCTGGAAAAATGACTTTAAAATCAAACTGCTGTTTAGAATAACAGAACAAATAAAACAACAAAAATGATGGATTATGGAACAGTTAAAGTCCAATATGGGAAATTTGTGGGAATACCTGGTTTTGGTAAGAGAGAAACATCTAACTGTGAGAACTAACCTACTGATGAAAAGCTGAAGAAAGGGACTAAGAGACAAATTATGTGTCCTTTACCACCTCCTTACTACTTCATATAGCAACTATAAGACACAGGTTTTATAAAGGGGTCCTTTTATTTTATTTATTTATTTTAAAGATTTTATATTTTTTATTTACTTGACAGTCAGAGATCACAAGTAGGCAGAGAGGCAGGCAGAGAGAGAGGAGGAAGCAGGCTGCCTGCTGAGCAGAGAGCCAGAAGCGGGGCTAGTACCAGGACCCTGGGATCATGACCTGAGCCTAAGGCAGAGGCTTTAACCCACTGAGCCACCCAGGTGCCCCTAAAGGGGTCCTTTTAATAGTTACTTGTTTTTGAAGGACTATCTCTTCTCCATTGCTACTATTTTGGAAAGGAAGTAAAAAGTTAAGTATCTACAGACTAAGGAAGTAAATTTACAGTACAGATTCAACTATTCACTGGCATAATAGAAAGATAAGAAATACATGTTGAAAAAAGTTCTATAAATAGAAAATAAATTGAAACTGGATCTTAAAAAAAAAATCCACTCTAGGATACCCTTTTATCACTCCCTTTTTAATGTAAAATAGACCCTTAATCATCCCCTATGCCCTCATCTACTGAGTCTAAACACTAGTGAAGAGAAATATTCAAGGTACCTGATTAAAGTCATAACTCTGCATCCATTATATCCTTAGCTTATTTCTTTATCCTTCAGGAAAAGATTTTTTTTTTAACCAGAAATTGTCAAACAAGCTAACAGATGGCAAGAGCATTGAATCAAGTCTCATTTGGGTTGAATTCAAGTTTGATTATCTGGAGACAGGAAAGCAATTTACCCATATTAGCATCAAATGCCTAATACTGATAAAAATGTTATGGAAGTATGATCCAATAGAAAGCTTTCTGGACTGGAATTAAAGGAGCATCCCACCCCATCCAACTCTAGCTAACTAGTTATAAAACTCTGGCAAAGTCACAGATTCCTTCCAACTCAGGATCCTTTATCTGTCCAATGGGATGATAATAACTAGTCCTCCTTTCTATGAGATGCTGAGGATAAAACAGAATCTTTAAAAAAAAATTCTCCTTTACTGGGTGTGAAGATAGAATGATGGACCCACAAAGACATCCACATCCATATCCCCAGAACCTGTGAAAAATACTACCTTATATAGCAAAAGAGGCTTTGCAGATGTAATTAAATTAGAATCTCAAAAGAGATTACCTAGGATTATCTGGGTGGGCTCAATGTAATATTATTAAAAATAATAATTTTTAAGGGTCCTTAAAAGTGAAGGAGGTGGTTTGAGGGTCAGAATCTGAGTGCTGTGATAACAAAGACCTGACCAACATGGCTGACTTTGAAGATGGAAATGGGTCATAAGGCAAGGGCTGTGGACAGCCTCTAGAAGCTGGAAAAGGCAAGCAAAAGAATTCTCCCTTAGAGCCTTCAGAAGGAATGCAGCTCTGCCAAAACTTTGATTCTAGCCCACTGAGACTAATTTCAGATTTCTGATCTCCAGAAATGTAAGACAATAAATCTATGCTGTTTTAAACAACTAAATCTGCTGTAATTTCTTATAAGAGCAGTAGGAGACTAATACACTGGGTTGGATCTCAACTTTGACACCTACCCTGGCTTCATTTCCTTAAACCAGTCATTTTATGTTCCTGAATGTTAGTTTACTTCTCTGTAAAATGGGGATTAAAATTAGAAACTACACGTTGCTATAGATATCAAATAGGTTAAGTGCTGAGTATTACCGAGTAAGTGATTTTTTTAAAAAAAGCTTTTTTTTTTTTTTTACCACTTACACTAAACTGGAGCAATAAATTGCAATTATTTTTATAAAACCTACAGGCAACTCATAGTTTTCTGCATTCAAAATTCCAGCTATCACTAAATTTATTGGTAATATATTGATGTGGTGGTCATCAGTTTGTTCTCATGGACTGTAAGGCTGAAGTTCTTTTAGATCTCAAAGTTCCGAAGGGAAGAAGCAATATGTGAGTAATTTATTTTAAACCCCATTTCTATATCCAGTGTAAAGTCAACACTCTATATTGATTTCATCCTTAGGTTATTTCTTTATCCCTCAGAAAAGATGACTTTTATACCAGAAAACTTTTTTTTAGTATTTAAAACTTAAAGACAGGAAAATTTAAGATAGGAAGACAGATCACTCTAGTCCCACCTCCTTATTTTACTACTAACAAAAGAGTAATTCACAAGGTAGTTAAATGATTTGGTTCATCATCAACATGCAGCCAGTTCATGTCAGAGATGCATTTCCTCTTGGGTTTTCTACCTCCAAATCTGTGCTATTTTGTTAGAGTAGGGATCAGCAATATGACCCATGGCTTACGTTTAGACAGTTAACTGTCTTTTTGTAAATAAAGCTTTATTGGACATAGGAACACCCATCATTTGCATATTGTCTACAACGGCTTTCCTGCTACAAAGGCACAACTAAATAGGTGCACAGACTGGACTACAAAGCTTAACCTATTTATGATCTTGCCCATATACAGAAAGTTTGCTGACCCCAGTGTTACAGTGCACTGCCTCTTCAGGCATGGAAGCTTAATTTATCTCATAAAATGTTTTAGAACAACACATTTTTTTTTTAGAACAACACATTTTTAAATGATCTTTCAGCAAAGTTTTAAGAATGTTACACAAATCAAGGAATATTATGGCTTAAAGTAGCATACAACATTAAATACAGATGAAATTCTGTACAGGCAGGTTCTATGGTTCCACTAAGACATCACAGGGGTGAGTTCAATTTTGGCTAAATGATGTTGATTTAGTAAGAGCAAAATTACTATCTTAGCATACAAATACTAGGCAAAATAATATAATGAATTACTATCCCTGTGACCATTATTCAATAGGAACTACTGTAAACATGTTTGATCAGGATTCATATTAAAAATTAATAATTATTAAAAATAATATAAAACACTATATTTCCTTCATAAAGCATTTCTTCATTAATATTGAGTACCTCATCTTGGCAAGATTATACACCTTTTACAAGACTCGGACTTTTTTTTTAATGAGCATTTAAATTTTTTTTGTTGTTTTACATTTTATTTTTAAAGATTTAATTTACTTATTCGTTAGAGAGAGAGAGCGAGCGAGCACAGGCAGACAGAGAGGCAGGCAGAGGCAAAGGGAGAAGCAGGCTCCCTGCCGAGCAAGGAGCCCGATGTGGGACTCGATCCCAGGACGCTGGGATCATGACCTGAGCCGAAGGCAGCTGCTTAACCAACTGAGCCACCCAGGCGTCCCACATTTTATTTTTAGAGAGAGCAATTGCATATGCATGCAAGGCAGGGGTGGGGGTGGGAAGAGGGAGAGGGAGAGAGAGAATCCTAAGCAGGCTCCACACTTAGCACAGAGCTCAAAGAGGGGCTCAATCTCACGACCCTGAGATCATTATCTAAGCCAAAATCAAGAGTCAGATGCTCAACCAACCAAGCCACCCAGGTGCCCCAAGACTCATATTTTTTATGATCAAGTATGGGGAAAGGAGCTAATAATTATTGGGTGTGAAAAACTGGTAGGAACTAAAATATATAACCACTGAATTTTAAAAAAATAAACATAAAGAATTCTCTTCCATTTTCATAGCTGCAGAAATAGACTTAGGAAGTGAGCATCCCTTCAACTTTATACTGTAAGAGGCACTGGGTAGCTGAGCTGGGACTTTACGTCAGGCTTCTCAGTCTCTAAAGTTCTCCTTTTGTTACTTTTCCTCCATTTTAAAACATTTTCAGATTCAATGATTTCTTTTGCATATTTCCATATAGAACTGTGTGTCTCAGCTGACTACATGTTCAAGAATGTTGGATTCAAAGCTCTTTCTGAGAAAATTAAAAATTGGCCTGCCTTCAGGTACTTTCCATGGGGAAGTGGAGTAGCCCTAAGTTTGGACAAAAAGATAAATCAGGCTCCTAACATTTTTTATAAATGTCAGTTTTGCCATTTATACAATTCTGTCACCTAAAGTACGTGGATTTTCCCTGGACTCAATTGTACACAATACAACATACATATCCAAGACTCATGAGAATATTTGATTAAAAATGTATTAAATTGGGGCGCCTGGGTGGCTCAGTGGGTTAAGCCGCTGCCTTCGGCTCGGGTCATGATCTCAGGGTCCTGGGATCGAGTCCCACATCGGGCTCTCTGCTCAGCGGTGAGCCTGCTTCCCCCCCACTCTCTCTGCCTGCCTCTCTGCGTACTTGTGATTTCTCTGTCTGTCAAATAAATAAAATCTTTTAAAAAAATTGATTAAATCCAGTTTATTCTAAATGCCTGCTTGCTGCTATTTGAAAGAAACCAAACAAGGGATATTTTAGTTACCTGCTCCCTTCAAAAAACTCTAAACTTGTGTGCATATCATCAAATAAACCAGGGCAATGTTATCCCAAAAGTCCTGTGAAAAGGTCATCAATGAATTCAAATTTAATGTTACACATCTGACTTTTATAGAAAATAATATGAGCAACATCTAATCAGAGAACATTTCTACCTCTTTCACAAAATCTCAGACTGAGTTATTTGAGTTGTCCCAATGTCCCTTCATGTAATATCTCCTAGAGTTCAGTGTTAGCAAAAATAATTTTTTTCATTTATCAGCCATGAGAAACTTTTTAAAGGAACACATAAACTTGGAGTCTGGGGTGGGCATTGGAATTCATTTGATACTTAAAGGAAATTGTGAGAGATCACAATTCCCTATGCTGAATGTATTTCCAAAGTAGTACATTTGCAGACAGAAAAAACTGAAATGCAATTAACTGGAACCCTTCATTAAATGGAATGATTTTCTAGCCACTGCTTTTGAGAGAAAGAAATAACAAGATATGCAAAAATTAGACTGGAGGACCCAAGATAAAATTAGAAATAATCCTGGCCCCCAAAGGAATTAGCCTAGTAGGGGAGTTAAAATATACAAAATGACAAAACGAAAACAGCACCTTAAGATTTACTGATAGAGATCTGGGAGTTCAAGAAGTCAAACACTGCTTCCAACAGAAAGAATAAAGGAAGTTTTTATAAATAGGCAGCATAAACCTAGGCTTAAAGGATGAATAGGATTTATTTTCCTTTCTTCTTAAAGGCATTATTTATAGCAGTAAAATCCACCAATTTTAAATGTAGAGTATGATAATTTTTGTCAATTGCACACAATTTTGTAACCACTATAACAAGGAAGATACAGACCAATTCCCTCACTCAAAAAAGTTCCCTGTCTCACTTTGCACTCGATCTTCTCCCCCCAACTCCTGGCCCCCAAAACTTGCTTTCAGTCACTTGTAGATATTCCTTTTCTAGAATTTCACATAAATGGAATTATATAGTACATGCTACAGTTGACACTTGAGCAACACAGAGGTTAGGGGAGGCGACCCCCCATGTAGTCAAAAATCTGCATATAACCTTGGACTCCCTGAATACTAACAGCCTACCACTGACCAGAAGTCTTATCAATAACATAATCAACACATATTTTGTACATTAAATATATTACATACTATATTCTTCTTACAAAGCTAGAGAAAATGTTATTAAGAAAATCATAAGGAAAAGAAAAAATATTTACAGTACTATACTGTATATATTGTAAAAAATCTGCATAGAAGTGGACCTGCAGAGTTCAATCCTGTGTTGTTCAAGGGTCAACCTTGTATTTATGTTTGACCTCTCTCACTCAGCATATTGTTTTTAAGATTTATTCAAGTTGTTTTGAATATTACTATTTCATTCCTTTTTAATGCAAGTAGGATACCATGTGATGGATATAAGACAATTTGTTTATTCACCCACCAGTATTTGTCTATTATGAATAATGCTGTTACAAACATTTGAACACATTTTTGGGTGAGCATGTGTTTCCATTTTGCTTGGGTTAATACCTTAAAGTGGAATTGCTAGGTCAAATTGTGAATGTATTTTAAACTTTATATGGTACTGCCATACTTTTTTTAAAGATAGTTAACACCAATTTTCATTCCCACTAGCAATGTATGAGAGTTCCAACTGCTCTGGAACCTCCTTAACATTTGGCATTATTGATCTTTTTCTGTTAAACGTGCATTTGTCAGACAAGTGATGAGGATCTCTCCACGGGCTTAATAATCACTCATATATCTATGGTTAAGTGTATGTTCTGATCATTTGTCCATTTTAAATTGAGTTATCTTGAGTTGTAAAAGTTCTTTATGCATGCTGGATATAAGCCCTTTATCAAATATATGTTTTACAAAAATTTTCTTGTAGTCTTTGGTTTGCCTTTTTAAGCATCTTATAAAAGCAAGCTTCTAATTCTGATAAAGTACATTTTATCAATATTTTCCTTTAGTTTATACTTTTGATGTTCTTTTAAAGAAACCTTTGCCTAACCTGTGTTACACAGATTTTTCCCCTACGGTTTCCTCAAGAAGTTAATTAGCCTTAACTTTTACATTTAGGTTTATGATGTAAGTCCAATTTTAAGTGTTATTTAAGGTGAAGGTTCATTTTAGCCCATACAAACTGTCCACTTGTTTTGGTACTATCTCTTGAAAAGATTCTTCTCCATCGCATTAACCTGACAATTCTGTTTAAAAAACATTTATCATATGCGTGTGGATCTATTTCTGGATTCTTATTCTGTTCCATTGATCTATGTTGATCATTTTGTCAGTATCAGACTGTCTTGATTACTATAGCATTAGAGTAAATCTTCAAATCAAGTAGTTTGTCTTCCAACTTTATACATTATCAAAATTGTTTTAGCTATTTTAGATCCTTTATGTATCTCTATAAGTTTTAAAGCCACCTTGTCAATATCTTCAAGAAAGCCTACTGGAATCTGACTGAAATTACAATGAATTTATAAGTCTATTTGGGGAGGACTGCCATCTTAATAATATTTAGCCTTCTGACTCATTAACACAGTATTTTGCTTTATTTATTTAGATGTTTAGCTTCCCATTGCAATATTTTGCACTTTTTGGTGCAGAGGTCTTTAGTATCTTTTGTTAAGTTTATCCTAAATATTTTGTTTCCTTATGCTGTTGTAAATGGCATTGTTTTCAAATTTTTATTTTCTAATTGTGGACTGCTGGTACATGGAAAGAAATTGATTTTTATATATTAACTATGTATACTGCAATCTTACTAAATTTATTTATTTTTTAAAAAGTAATTTAGGTTTTCTCCACACATGATAATAAGGCCAGTTTTGATCTTCCTTTCCAGTTAGTATGCCTTTAATTAATTTATTTTTTGCCTTATTGTACTGGTAAGATTTCTAGAAAATCATTATGAAAGTGGTGACAGAGGACATCCTTGCCTTATTCTTGATCTTAAGTAGAGAGAATTGGGACCATTCACCATCAAATATACTGCTTATCTGTAAGGGTTTTTTGTTTGTTTGTTTGTTTGTTGTTATTTTGTTTTGTTTTGTTTTGTTTGTAGATAACTCCAATCAGATTGAGGAAATTTTCTTACAATACTACTTTGAAGAACATTTTTATCCCAAAAAGATACTGAAATTTGTCAAATGTTCTCTCTAGCATTTATTGAAATGTTATTCTTTTTTTTCTATATTCTTTAAAAAATTTTTTTTTTAAATTTGAGACAGAGAGAGAGTACAATGGGGAGGAGGGTCAGAAAAAGAGGGAGGGAGAAGCAGACTCTCTGCTGAGCAGGGAAGCCAGATGTGGGGCTCCATCCCAGGGCCCTGAGATCATGACCTGAACTGAAGGCAGATGCTTAACTGACTGAGCCACCCAGGTGCCCCTTTTTCCTATATTCTATTAAAATGATGAATCATGCTGATGGACTACAGATGTTAAACCAACCTTACATTCCTAGGATAACTGTATTACCCATTTAAAAAAAAATGTAGGATTCAATTAGCTAGTATTTTGTAAGGAATTATGCATTTATTTTCCTAAGGAATATAGTTCCCTTTTCTTATATTCCTTTGGTTTTGGAATCAGATAATACTGTACTCATAAAATGTGTAGGAAAGTATTTCTTCCTTATCTATCTTCTGAAATAGTTTTATAACATTAATTTTTTTCTTAAAATATTAGAGTTCACCAGTAAAGCCACCTAGGCCTGGGAGATTTTAAATCATTCATTACATTTTAAAAATTACTATATAAGTAGTTCCAAGCTTTCTATTTCATTTTGGACCAGTTTTGGAGATCTAGGTCTTTCAAGGAATTTGCCCATTACATATAGATTGTCAAATTTACTGCATGAAGCTCCTTAGAATATTCCCTTATTATCCTTTTACTGTCAGAAGTGTCTGGCATCATGTCCCTTCTTTTATGCCCAATATTGCTAACTTGGGTCTTCTCTCATGAATTACACCCCTCCTCCCATCCCCACCAAAAGCACCAGGTATGGGTTTCATTGGTTTTCCTTTACACTTTTTTTTTTCAATTTAATTGATTTCTGCTATCACATCGTTGTTTTTGTTTTGTTCGGCTTAAAATACTTCTCCTTTTTTAAGTTAAGATGGGGGTTTGGCAAACTTATTCTAAGAAGGGCCAGGTAATAAAGACCATATGATTTCTATACTCAACTCCTGCCATTATAATGTAAAATCAGCCATAGAAAACATGTAAACAAATGAGCATGACTGTGTGCCCACCCCTGAAAAACATTATTTAGAAAAGCAAATGACCAGTTGGATTTCACCCACAGGAAATAGTTTGTTGACCTCTGGCTTAGATTTTTGAATTGATGAAATCTAGTTTATTGATTTCTTTAAAAATATATTATACTTTCTGTGTCCAATTTAAGAAATCTTCAACAAACCCAAGATCACTAAAATGTTCCCTTATGCTTTATATTTTTCATTTTTATATTTAGATTTATGATCCATTTTGAGTTTATTGTTTTACATAGGATGAGGTAGGAGTTGGTTTTTTTTTTCTTTGTGCATAGCCCTCCAGTTGTTCTAGAAACAATTTGTTGAAAAACTTATTCTGTGCCTACTGAACTGCCTTGGAATTTTTGTCTTTTAAGAAAACTAATTAGGGCACCTGGGTGGCTCAGTGGGTTAAAGCCTCTGCCTTCGGCTCAGGTCATGATCTCAGGGTTCTGGGATCGAGCCCCACATCGGGCTCTCTGCTCAGTGGGGAGCCTGCTTTCTCCTCTCTCTCTCTCTGCCTGCCTCTCTGCCAAATAAATAAATAAAATCTTAAAAAAAAAAAAAAGAAAACTAATTAAATATATAAGGGTGGGTCTATTTCTGCAGCCTCTGTTCTTTTCCACCAATCTACTTATTTCCCTTTATACTGTATCACACCGTCTCAATTACTGTAGGCTATATTAAGTGTGGAAATCAGGCAGTATAAGTCCTCCTGTTCTTCTTTTGCAAAGTTATTTTGGTTCTTCAAGTCCCACTACATTTCAATATAAATTTTAGATCAGCTTGTTAATAGACCATCAATCTCTGACCTTTCTTCTTGTGTGATATAGGCATTTAAAGCTATTCATTTCCATTTAAACACTACATTGGCTGCATCCCACAAATTCCTATATGTCATACTTTAATTATCAGTTTAAAATATTTTAAAATTTCTCTTGTAATTTCTTCTTTGACTCAATACTCATTTATGTGTTTTTCTGATTATCTGATTGCTATTTGTTTCTAATTAAATTTCATTGTGGTCAGATAACTCTGTAATTCCAACCTTTCTAAATACATGGTTTCGTTTTTCGTGCAGATGTAATTTACTTTGATAAACAGAATTAACGTAACATTATATTAGTTTCAATATACAATGTAACAGGGGCACCTGGGGGGCTCAGTTGTTAAGCATCTGCCTTCAGCTCAGGTCATGATCCCAGGGTTCTGGGATCAAGCCCCACATCGGGCTCCCTGCTTAGCAGTAAGCCTGCTTCTCCCTCTCCTACTCCCCCTGCTTGTATTCCTTCTCTCTCTGTGTCTGTCAAATAAATAAATAAAATCTTTAAAAATATATACAATGTAACAATCTGATATTTGTATACCTGCAAAATGATGACAATGATAAGTCCAGCCTGCATTACTAATTAATATATTTGCTGGATACAGAATTCTAGATTGACAAGTTTCTTTCAGCACTTTAGAGATGCTTTTCTACTCTCTTCTGTCTTCAGTGGTTTCTGATGAGAAGTCAATTATTAAATACCATCTAACAGATCTTTGAGCCTTTGTTCATTTTCTCCCTGCTTTTATCCTGGGTAATTAACGTTGATCAGTATGAGATCACCTACTTTTTCTTCTTATGTTCAATCACCTTTTAAGTCCATCCAGTGAATTTTTCATTTCAAAAGTGTGTTTTTCAGTTCTAGAACTTCAATCTGATCTTTTTGTTTTTTCTATTCTCTGCCAAGATTTTCCATTCCTCTGCTGAGATTTTCATGCACTGAAAACCTGTTTTCTTTTACTTCACTGATAATAATTATAATAGCTGGTTTAAAATCCTTATATGTAAATTCCAACACCTGGTTCATTTTCAAGGTGATCTGATTGAGAATGTGTTCTATTTTCTTGGTTCTTTGCATATCAAGTTAATTTGGGATTGTATCTTGAGTTGTGGAGAATCCTGGATTCTGTTATTTTTATTTAATGAGCATTGTTTCCTTTGTTTTAGTAGTTAATTTTCTTAGCTAATCTCTGAGAGTAAACTTTTTTCTTGTGCAGATCTTTTGTTTTTGGTTAGGCTGATCTGAGTCTATTTTGGGCACAGATGATTCAAAAGTGAGTCATAGATATAGGCAGGACAAAAATGCAGAGTTCTCTTGTCTGACTCCTTCCCTTGCAAGCTATACTCTCTTAAGCATTTCCAGTTTCTTAGTTTCTCATTTCTGGTTTGCCAGCCCAGAAGGCAATAAATTTTTCTGTGTCAGCAGCACTGCCACCCATTTCACCCATTTCTGTACATTTCAATGTACAGATTGCATTTAATCCCTGGCTGAATGGGACTTGTTTGAATACTCCTCATTTCCCTCCTCCAAGTGAGTATGAGTTATTTCTGGGGCTGGTACAAAGAAAGAAATGTAGGGCATTCTAAGCTATTCAAGGAAAGGTTGTAAAGGTAAGAAAGCAAATAGTGAGACACAGAGAGGTGGGAAATAATGTTGTAATATTGTTAGGATTAAATTATGTAAATTATTGAATGCTAGCTGGGCCTAAGAGTATGGCTAATAAAATATAAATTTTAGGTGGAAGGATAATAATCATATCTATACTCTAGATTAAGATTAATATATCTGTGCTAGTAAAATGAACTATAATATGGAGAGTGAACAGAAGTAGGGAGATTAGTTAGGAGGCAATTCTATTAGTGCAAGTAGATGGTAATGAGGTCTTAACTAAACTAGTGGCAGATGATATAAAAATAAAAGTTTGGAAATGAGATGATTTAGCAAATGACTGATGATCCTAAAATTCTTCAATAATCAGAATTGTCACAAAAAGATTAAATATTACTGTTATCAGGCAGGAAGTATAGGTTTTCATTATTTATTTAATAGAGAGGACCACAATGGAAGCAAATCATTGTAACATTACTTCTCTAGACATATGATCCTGGTTCATCTGGTGGATGAAATAGTTATAAACTAGTTTTATGGGCTCTGGTGTCAGATATCATATAGTAGGCATCCTTTAAGCAGGATATACACATATTTCATCTCACTGGAAATGAAAATCAACCTTATTTCTTAAAACTACTTCCTAGTAGGGTGTAAAGCTGCCATTAATGCAAGCTCAATCACAGTACCTTCTATGTTAAAATTTCATCAACACTTTTAAACCACAAGAGTCTGGACTGAGGACCAAAAAAAGACTAAAATATCTACTTGATTGAGAGACTGTAAAAACCATAAGGACTGAAACTCTACCTACATTAATACATAAAATCACCTAAAAAGTATTCTTCATCTTTAGGGGTAACTGGCTGGCTCAGTTGGAAGAACATTTAACTCTTGATCTCAGGGTTGTGAGTTCAAGCCTTATGTTGGGTGTTTTGATTACCAAAAAAATTAAAAAAACAAAAAAAAAAGTACTCTTCATCTTCAAAGCACTTTACCCTCATTAATTAATAATTAATATTCTGAATTCAGTAGATCTACTATTTTACACTATAAATTTATATAGTAAAATTCACTTATAAATAAGCAATACTTTAATGTTATAATTTTTAATTTTCTTTTTGACTATATGCAAACATTTTTCTTATATATTGAGAGTAGAGTGTGGACATCAACACTCCCTACCTCTTTCACAAAAGAATAAACATAAAAAAATAAAATTTATAGATGTTAGCAACTTAAGCATGACAAAAGCAAAATATAACCGGACTTCTGTTTTTCCAAAGGGCAGTGGTGGTCAAAGGTTAACTAGTAGGAAAAAGTGTAAAAGTAAACACTACTTTTTCTTTGGTGAAAAGAAAAAGCAGTTGAAATTCTTCATGAGAAATCCAGTAAAAGATGATGGAGATCTTGGTAAAATTTGGTTGGTTTTAGAGAGCTGATTAACAAAAATGTACTAAGTATTGAGATTTTTTTGATTTGAAATTACAACATTTACTCAGAAGCTTCAAGATAGCAGGACAAATGTAATCTCTTTAAAAACCTACAATTTGGGGGGCACCTGGGTGGCTGGCTCAGCCTTTGGCTCAGGTCATGATTCTGGAGTCCTGGGATCAAGTCCCTCACTGGGCTCCAGCTCCGTGGGGAGTCTGCTTCTCCCTCTGACCTTCTCCCCTCTCATACTCTCTCTCACTCTCTCTCTCTTTCAAATAAATAAATAAAATCTTTTTAAAAACTCACTATGATTCTGTTACTTATTACCACTTGGAATATGGCACTTGAATAGGGAATACTTCCCATTTATTAATGTATGGTTAGTGTGGATAGGTATAGGAGAAATTTACCTGATACTCAGCAAAAATAATTGTAATATGCACCTCACTAAACTTCATAGAAATTAAAAACAATTGAGGAACCAGTTAATCATCTATCAAATTGCTCTAAAATGAGCAATGGAAAGAATACATCTAGGCCTAGCTATTGGCTAGGTGATGCAGTATTTTACACAGTATCAAGAAATGTACAAAAAAAGTACAAGCTTTCTCAATTGTGATGAGGCACATATAAAACATCCCCCAAACACATAAAGAAACAAAATAAATACAGCACATTAAAAACTTTCAGGTCTTTTGATCTTATAATTAATTTCTAACAATTTACCTTAATGGAAGGCAATGATATGGTCAATGATTAACTTCTATGCAGAAAAAATTTTCCACTGGATGTTGATTTCAGTGTTATTTATAATAGGGAAATGAGAGACAAAATAAACATTCCATTAGTAACTCAAGACAGTATAGCAATATGAAAGTCATTGAAATGGAGGTGTTATTTAATGACATTGAAAAATGTTCCTAAGACAAATCAAGAAACAGAGTCTTAATTACAGAGAATAAACTAATGATTACCATAAGGGGGAAGGGGATGGGTGAAACAGGTGATGAGGATTAAGGAGTACACTTGTGATGAGTACTGGGTGATATATGGAAGTGCTGAATCACCATATTATACATCTGAAACTAATGTAACACTGTATGTTAACTATAATTAAAATAAAAAATTTAAAAGAAGAAAAATGTTTGTAAAATATAACTAGGTTTAAAAAGAATACTACATATAGAAGCTCAGTTTTGCTAAAAATAATGCACATATAAATATAAACCTAATTTAAAAATTGAAACACTAATAAATACAAAATGATAAATGAAAATGTATTATTACAAATTTTCTACTATAGCCACATTTCATCCAGCATTACCTTCATAATAAAATTACATTTAGTTACTAAAAAAATAGCCACATATGCCCTTTACCCACACACAATGCACTCTAGATATTCTAGCCCTGATGGTATACATAAACCTTCTGCTCTGTCACTGCAGTTCTGAATGAGTCCCTCAATGGTCATTCTGAATATCTATCACATGGTCAGTCACCTGAGAGTGAATACATCAAATTGCTATGAGTCTGGGGACCCAAAAGACTGCCCTCTACTGCAGACCAATACTAAAAGAAGAGTATGTGTGTCCTAGGCAAGATTTGTTCTCTAGAGGTGAGAAGCTAGTGCATTAACCAGGTTTTATATTAAATGTCTTCATCATTTTTGAGCAGCCAGATGGTTGGTAATATGTGTAGATATTTTGAAACATAGGCTGGCTGATTTCAATTAGCTTTGAAGTGAGACAAATGATATTGAGGATCTATATTGCTAAGCCCAGGGGTACTAAGAGAATATTTTCTTACAGATGAATACCCCATCAGCTAGCACTCCTGATTATACAATACAGCTAACAGGTTATCCTGGAATGCATCTGCTATTGGAAAGAATCTCTGTTATGAAGCACCTAACTGGGCAAATATTTTATGGCCAAGATTAGGAAACCAAGTAATGTGAGTGAGGAAAAGGAAACTTTTTTTAAAAAAGCAAAGAAACAATATAGCCTATATGTTTGTGTTTCAGAAGGCACTAAGTTTTGTAAGGGATTTTGGCAGCAAATAAAAATACTTCTATGGTAAACTGCAGTCATTTGGGGCCAAATTAAAGACTCTGCCTGAAAAAATTAGCAGCTGAACAAGTGTTGGCTTTTTTCAGGCTTAGCAGGCAATGCCAATTTTATGTCATGTTCCTCAAGGTACCAGCTGTGTTGTTCCTGATGATTCTCCTCTATACTGACAGAAAGGACAAAAATGAGTCCTTGAAAATGCCACTATTTGGGCATATCTTGACCTCAAAAGTTCAGGTAAATCAGGATAAGTGAGTTATTAATTCTGTTATTCAAAATAAAGTTGAGAATCTAAAACTTAATTTCTTTTCTGAACCACAGAGATTCTAACAGACACTCAGAAAAGTGATTTGGCTCTAAGTCTACCAAAGAAATCAAATGAATTATTTTTTAAGAAAACAGGAAGTCAAACAGAAATATAAAAAACTTGAAAAACCTTATTTAGCCTCAAATTTTCTTCATAGAAAACAATCCACACATTTTTTTTGTCTCCTTACCATTACAATGGTAATAAAATACCTGATGTTTAGAAAAATAAATAGTTTTAATGTTTGTTTCAAAATTCAGTGACTGGAATGCTTACTATACACTGAATGCCTTCTACACTGTAGATACTCGGTGCTTCATATATATTACTGCTAATCACTATCCCAAAACCTTATATAGATACTTTCATTTTACAGAATAATGAATTGAGAACCAAAGAAATCCAGTAACCTGACCAAGATCATACAGTTCAGCTCCTACTTTAAAAACCCATGCTCCTTCCACATCACCACAAATGGAAAGGTCTCCGTTAGTCAAGTGCTCTCAGTGACTCATTGTTCTTGCACACAGAAGCAGTGAAAGACTCCTCTGGGGCGTACCACTACAGCTCTGAGACAAATAAAGTTTCCACTAATAACAGGTGAGTCTTCCAGATGCAATCTTGTCACTGAATAATAAGCATTATGAAAGAGTTTGAACTCGCAAAATAAAGGGCAAACAGCTAATCTTTTTTTTTTTTTTTAATTTATTTATTTGACAGACAGAGACCACAAGCAGGCAGAGAGGCAGGCAGAGAGAGGAGGAAGCAGGCTCCCCGCCGAGCAGAGAGCCCGATGCGGGGCTCGATCCCAGGACCCTGGGATCATGACCGGAGCCGAAGGCAGAGGCTATAACCCACTGAGCCACCCAGGCGCCCCAAACAGCTAATCTTACAGGCAAAAAGGCAAACACAGAATAAGGAAACAGGAACCACAGGTAATAAGAACAATTATTTAGACTCTTACTACTCAAAATATGGTCCACTAACCAGCAGCACTGGTATCACCTATGAGCTTGTTAGAAATGCAATTCTGACTTCAGATTTACTGAATCTGAATCCGTTTTTAAAAAGATTAGTATATCATGAAAGCTTGAGAAGGAATGATTTCAGTTATAATTAAGCCAGTACTACCTAAATGATGCCCAAAACTAGTTTAAAGAGGTAGAAATTAGACTATAGCCAACAATGCCTCCAGGAAAAACAGATACTTTAATTCATTTCCATTATTTGATTAATTCTGTAAATTGTAAACAGTAGTTTTTGCTTCACTTACTAGGAGCACTTTTGTTTTAATTTTGAAGTCATTATTCCATTCTTTTAATCCTACCTGGTAAGATCTTGTTTCATCTTTCACCCACTCACTCATTCTTAGCTAACATCCAACTCTCAATAGAAAAGAGACTATGGACTCTGAAAAACAAACTGAAGGTTTTGGAGGGGAGGGAGGTAAGGGAATGGGTGAGCCTGGTGGTGGGTATTAAGGAGGGTGCATATTGCATGGAGCACTGGGTGTGATACAAAAACAATGAATCATGGAATGCTGCATCAAAAACTAATGATGTATTGTATGGTGACTAACATGACACTACAAAAAAAAGAAGAAGAAAAGCAACAGCACATTCCTAGTCAGAGTTTTACCTTAGAGTAAAATTTAAGCAGGGTCAAAGTGCCAAGATATGATCTACTGGGATGAAATGTATTTATAAGCAAGAGCTGTCTTCACCCAAATCCAAGGTTTTCCTTATGATTCAACTGTAGTAGCAAGCAAGCTGGATATTACCCCACAAAATGCAATTTTCTGTATCAACAGTGAACTCTTAACACTATAGCTAAAGGAAAGGATTTATGGATCCTTTTGTGAAGATAAAAGATCTTGTAAAAATTTCTTCTCTTACATAACTAGACACCACCTAACCCACTAATACTAGTGGGAAGAGTGGTAATGCATTTGATCATAAAGAGAATACTTAATTAAATCCATTAAGTAATTGATGATAAAATAAAATTATTACCACTGTCCTGCTACATAAACTAAAGCATAAAATTACTGATAAATTCCTCTCCTCACTGAAAATAGCTCTGCCAGATAGTTAAACAGCTGGAAATATCTGACCAGATGACAATGAGTTAATTTTAAAGGGAAAACAATAGCCCCATTTAACTGATTTTTTTAAAACTTATTATATACATTTGTTAGGCTTAAAATGTACTTATATGGAACAACAATAAGGATTGTCACTATCCCTCTAGATATATTTTCAAGGAATTTTCTCTTAAACTAATTTTAGTCCTTTTCTTATTTTTTTGGTCAGGGTTATGCTTTATCACTTATAAAAATAAAAAATCTGAGTCAAAATTCTCAAAAAGTTTAAAGAATAGGTAGCATCTTTTTTTCTACTTTAAGAAAAAGAAATTCAGATCGAAACACGGAGACACTGTTTTCTAATTCCAGATTCTTTTACTTTATAATCTTATAAGCCCAACATTCTTACATCCTATAACAAAAAGGACTGAAAAAAGGTTGGTATCACCCGGCTAATACCACGATGTAGGAAAAGATTAGTGATACAGTTCAATGCTCATATTATAATAAAATGTTAATTGTCTGTTTTTACTGATGGGGCCTTCCCTCTTTCTTCTTTTCTCCTTCAACATTACTGTTGACCTTGCTTAGGAGAGGACTGATTTGTCTCTTGACTTACCAGATGGTTAAAGTCTCCCTAATTTGAGTAAGCTCTTAAAAAAAAAATGTTGTTTTAGAAAGGTCAATTAGTTCTAAACAAAGGCATTCAGTTCCCTATGCATCTCCTATAGAGAAACTTCCTACTGGGATAAGCCAATATTTCCTGGTGTGCTCTAGTGTATAAAGGGGCAAAGGAAGCTGTAAGTGAACGTACACCAGCTGGAGTCCCCAGAGTTTTTTCTGACAGCACTTACAGGAGATTTCCTCTGAGCTGCTACAGAAGCATTTTCTAAGATTTTGCTGAATTATGCCATTTGTAGAGAGTGGGGTATTTAAAAGAACACATCTAATCCACCATGAAATCTGAATGATTTTTTTTCTCCACAGTGATATTTTGGTCTTGTCCATCTATCTCCACTCCCACAGTTACACCTACCACAGTTATACCTTTCACATTTAGATGGTTCTGGCAGTCTCCCAGCTGTTGCCTGCCTCTAGGCCCTCCTACTCCATTCATATACAGGCACTAAGATAATGTTCCTCGATTAATTTCACCATGTAACTTGCCTGTTCAAAAAATTTCAGTTACTCCCTATTTCTCAGCAATCAAACCCAAATTTCTTAGCTTGGATTTCAAAACCCTCCACACTTCAAATCAATAGTTATAACTAATTATCTCACTTTGCAGATGAGAAAACTGGAACATTTTGAGATAACTTGTCCAGGGTCACACAGTTAGTACAGGAGTTGGGATTTCAGACCCAGCAACCTGGTTCCAAAGTTCATGTTCTCAAGCATTACACTACATTGCCCCTATTAAGAGTGTGGTATGTGAATGTTACCTTGTAATTGTATTTATGGGTCTCCAGATATCTTCCCAAATACATTGTTCTCTGAAACAGTCTCCTCCTTTTGTATGTTCACACAGAGCCTATACATCATAGACTAATTAAATATGCTTCACTGACTGGTGTTATACCAGAATGGCTGTTCAGGCAAAGTAGAATGCCAACACTGCAACTATTTACAGTCAAAGATCTTTGAATGTATAATTAAAATGAGGGTTATCTGTCTGGCTCAGTTGGTAAAGCATGCAAATCTTGATCTTGGGGGTATGACTTTGAACTCCACGTTGGGGCTACGTAGAGTTTACATACATACATACATGCATACTAAATAAAGTGGTTAAAATAGTTTTTGTCGATTTACATCCTCACCTCCTGTAGTTTCTGCATTTTCTTGCCTAAAAACTGTTATGGTGTTAAATATTTCTACATGGTGTTCTGGTCCAAAAATATGCAATGGTGCAATTCTAACAGAGACTCACACACACACAAAAATCAAATAACTAGGCATAATGGAAGACCACTCCTGGTATATTAAAGGCAGTTCTAGAATAAAAGAAGTAGAAAGGCTACATCAAGCATGGTTTTATGTAACCTTCAGCAATAGCAATTTTTAAATTTGAAACAACATTTAATATATTCACTGTTTTCCAAATATGATGAATCCACCAAGATAAATAAAGGGGAAGCCCCTTCACATGAGAAGGCATTGTGAATGCATATTTCAGGAGAGAAATCACCTAGTCATAGCCTTGTTAAATGCTAGGCAAAGTTCATGTAAATTAAATATTCATGCTTAGCACTATGCTCTATTTAAGGAAAAAAAAAAGGAGGAAATCAATGCTTTATAATTCTGGTAAGTTCACAGCAACTGAAAATAAAAGGATAAATGGATAATGTTACAAAAAGGCCATAACTAGGAAAAGTACAGTATTCTCTCCTCTTCTTTCTTTTGTGGTTCTACACTATTACACCATCAGTTAAATTGATCTGAGATGTTTCAAAAGAAATTTGAAACATTATCATTTACAGATCTACGGAATTAACCATACAAACACATAATGATGGAGATGCCAGGACAAAGAATTAGGCATCCATATGTTCTTTTGCTGACAAAACCCCATTATTCTACGGTTTTGCAACTGAAGTTCATGTCCCCAAATCATGATATACTGAATACCTGTTCTTAAAATAAGACAATGTGTAACTCTGAAACTGGATCTAGAAATGATTAGCTACTCCAGAGGATGCTAGGGAAACTGAAAAGCAATATGCCACTTATTTTCTCTGCCACTATTTTCTGAGTAGTCCAAATGCAAACTTGGAGGAAAGTTCAAAGCCCAGAGTAAATCTGCTTAATTAAAAGAGAACTAGAGAAGTGCTGCATAAGTATTCTTTTGGATACAGAAAAACCTCACTCTTCGTAAGTCAAGATGAAAACTGAGGATAACGCCATGCTACTAGAATATCAACACTAGCTATCACTTACTATATGTCAAGCACTTTTCATCTATTATCATCCCTGCCAAGTTCTAAGCCTTAGAAAGTATTACCATTCTTTAAAAAAAAAATTACTATTCTTATTATATAAAAAAGGACACTGAAATTCAGAAAGATAAGTAACTTGGTCTGGGCTTATACACCTAGACTGTGGCAGATCTGGACCCTGGGTTCAGATCTAATAATGCCAAAGTCCACGCTTCCTTCTACTTGACTACATAGTGCAGCCATTTTCAGCCTTTAGTGCCTGTCAGGATGACCTTCGATCTTTTTTGAACATAGATCCATGGTTACATGGCCATGGATACTATACTAGCAGGTCTTAGATGATGCACAGATGTGTTTATTTTTAAAAAGTAGTTCAGGTGAAATTTTTTTCCCTTAAGATTTTATTCATTTATTTGGGGGGTGGGGTGAGAGAGCACGAGTGGGGGGAGGGGCAGGAGAAGAGGGAGAGAGAATCTCGAGCAGGTTCCACACCCAGCACAGAGCCCAACATGGGCTCGATCCCTGAGATCACAACCCAAGCCAAAATCAAGAGCAGGATGCTTTACAAACTGAGTCACCCAGGTGCCCCTCAGGTGCTTCTGATATACATCTAAGTAGTTGTAATTACTGGACTGGGTAAAAAAAAAAAATCAAAGCAATCTAGGCTTAATTTCATAGTCAATTTGTAATACTTTTCTTCAGCAAATTTACCTTTCAAATCATATATTTTGTAGGCATCCCTTAAATCATCCTGTTTTCTATCAGTATGATATCCCTAAGAAAAGAAGGATGTTGGAGTAGTATAAGTGATATAGAGGTCCATTTATTCTAGAAAGAACATCAAATAAGGATTGACCCTTTTCCAACAATAATCTAAAAAATGGACAACATACAAATAGAAGAGACATACTGCTTTAATATCTTAATTTAGCATATATTTTGGATTAGACAGAGAAGAATAAAACCTTATAAATGAATAGAAAACAATTTAAATGAGCTCTGGGCTTAATTTACAGAATCTTAGAATTTGCAGAAATGAGATTGAAATACTTTAGATATGACCATCTCCAAAATGTTTTCAGTGGACAATCCCTTAGGTCCTCTCCCTCTTCAGTAGCTCAATAAACTTGGCTTTACTGCCCATCAGAAAAACCAAAACATAACCAAATAAAACCCATAATGTTTTCAGTTATTCTTCTGGAAAGAATAAGAAAAAAAAAACCTCACAGATTAATACTTTCTCTGGTAAATACAGATTTCTCCTAAGAAAATGAGTTAATAGTCTATATCATTATTTTAACCATTAAATATTTATACTGAGTACTTAAAACATACAAGGCATTTTACTACTTCTAATCTTTTACCAGTTGCATGTGAATATCACATACTTTATGCTAATATCACATAATTTATGCTCTTATCATTTCTGAACAAATAGTTCTAATGGGACATAGAAAATATAGGGGGGCCTATCAGCCCTGTTCTGTGTCTATGTCAGTTATCACATGACCTGAATTCACATTAAGGTCATGTTAAATAATCTGGAACTTGTCTGATGCCAGATTTCACTTAAGGAAGTATGCCTGCAAAAGCCCTCACAGGTTGCCTGGTCCAAACTCCTCTTATACAGGGGCACCTGGCTAGCTCAGTTGGTAAAACATGTGACTCTTGATCTTGGGCTGTGAGTTCAAGACCCAGGGCGGGCATGGAGATTACTTAAATAAATAAATGACCCATACTTAAAAAAAGAGAACAACTCATTATACGAATGAAGACACTGGGATGCAGAGAGGGAGAAGAACTAGATTAAAATATCACATGTCTGCCCAAATCTGTAGATCTTTCACAGTCTAGCACCAACCTTGAAAAATCTGGGTAGGCCTTGGGCAGGGCTGCCCTGTGACTTCTGTGGGCCTTGGACACTTTTGTCTTTGTGGTTCTTCCTCCATAAAAAATTCAAAAATGACACTTTGTGACTGTTCTGGTATTAAGAAAAATATGTTAAAACGTTTTGTTTAATCAAAGTTCATTTTCTTCCTTCTAATTTTAAAAGATATTAAAATATTTTCATGGGCCCCTAAAAATATTGAGGGCCCTGGGGTTACATCTTTCATTTGACAGCCAACATCAGCTTCACTCTTCTTCGGGAGCCTTGGTTCTGCCATAGACACATACATGTAGCTTCTCTATTACTCAGGATATACAGCCCCCAGAAAGCTGCCTTTTTTTTTTTTTTTTTTTTTAAATCAGGCTACTCCAGTGATTCTCATTCTGGCAGTTCTTCAGCAGCTATTTCCTCATTCTGAACCAGGCAGTCCTTTAGAAAACCTGGAGTTATAAACAGAGATCAGCTGTAAGCCTCTGGGAATGAAAACAACCTTTAGGGTCCCAAATTGCATTTAAAAGGACTATTAGGCAGATCACTTCATTGGGATTTATAGTCTTTCACAATATGGCTAGTTATCATCTACAGAGACATCCTTAACCTAAGAATATGTAGGAAGGTTTTCTAGTCTAGACAAGATTTTGTTTCCAGTATTTCACAGTATGAAAAGGCTGCATCATTCATAAAATGAAGGAAAATGTAACTCTATTGTAACCAGAGAAATTCAATGACTATGAATTCTCCCAATATTTATCCATTTTAATGCCATTTAAAAATGGAATTTATCATTCTCATAGCACTCACACTGACTGGTTTTACTTTAAGGTCCTAAGTGTGAGGCTCAGCTTAAGTCCTCTCTTATCTGGTAACTCAACATTTATCACTTATCAGCAGAGCTTTGACTGCCAGCTATTCTTGTCACATCTATCATTTTTCCTTAGCTGCTTCTGATCTTTAACTCAACAAATATTATTTTGTGACTACTATATGCCAGCTATGACATGGTATATAGAAAGATCAGGAAAATGAGACATTGTTCCTGAGGAGCTAATTTCAAGAAGGGAGACAACACTTAAAACAGGGCAAACATGAACATGCCACTATAAGGTACTTATTGGATAAAGAAGGTGTCTGGAGAAATGTCCTGCAGGATATAGCATTTGAAATGAGTCTTAGTGAGGAAAGATGACTCAGAATTGGAAAGAAGGTGGAAGAGAACCAGCATAGCAAAGACAGAAACAGCAGTGCCGAATATTTATAAAACAGCAAGAAGTATAATTTGGTTTAAAACATGCAGTACTAGTTAGTATTAAGAAGTGAAAAGCAAAGTGAGCGGCTAAGTATAAACATCAAAAAGGAATGCTAATATCTGGTACCTCATTTATTTTTATTTGTTAAATTTTATTTTTTTTCTGGGACCTCACTTTGTACTTTATTTGTATTCCTTATAGCCCACCCCAGTGTTGGTCATATATATAATATCCGTAATTGATTAAAGCTATAAAAAAATCAACGATGTACAATAATCCCCAGGCACCTGTTCAAATGCATTCAATAATTACAGTAAATATACAAGGCACTTGTATATATAAGGCACTTGATATAAGTGCCTTGATATAAGGCACTTGGAAAAAAGTCCCCCCAAATTCACTATTAACTACTAGCTAGCAGAGAATAGATTAGACAGTCATCATTCTAACCCTCCTGTAATACAAATTTGGTAGTTTAAAAAAATTCTAATAGGTCCTACTAATCTCATGAGATTTCTTTCGGTGAAACTCAGAAGTGTGCGAAAAGCTACATATAAGTGAGTTTCAATATAAAAGGAATCCCTAGTGGTTTAGCAAACTCAGTCTACTTTTCATCAGGTCTTCCAACACAGGGGCAAATTTAATTTATTAAAAGAAAACTATTAATTTATTAAAAGAAAGCTTCCCAAGCAAAGGCAAGCAGCTAAAATTAAAGACAAAGTTTTACTGAGAACAAGTTGCAACTGGATAATTAAGCATAACTCAGGGAATTAAAGATGGCATTTTCAGTATGAGAAACTATCCAAATTAAATTGAACTTCTGAATTTCCTTGCAGTGAAAAAAGGTTTTTAGAATATAATTTTTATTTTCAGATGTGAGCAAAATATTGAAATTAAAATACACCCATAGATTCAAAATGCCAGAAATATTTGAGCAATTACTTTATGTGAAAAATTATAATATATGCAGGTACAATGCAACAGTTGTTCATTTAATGCTTTAAAAGCTAAATTTGTTTTTGTTTTTTTTTTTTTTTTGACAGAGAAAGAGTGAAAGCACACGCAGGGGTACTGGCAGAGGGAGAGAGAGAAGCAGGCTTCCCACTGAGCAAAGAGCCCTACTAGGATCTTGAGATCATGACCTGAGCAGAAGGCAGATGCTTAACCAACTGAGCCACCCAGGCACCCCTAAAAGCTAAATTTGTGAAAGAACTATTGTTATACTCCTTTCCTCTGACCATTAACTAATTAAAACTAACAAGTTGATTATCAATATCTTCTTACACACTTATGTAAATTCACCTTTTCTTTTTAAAATATTTTTTAAAAATTTATTTGACACAGAGAGAGACAGCAAGAAAGGGAACACAAGCAAGGGAAGTGAGAGGGAGAAGCAGGCCGGCAGCTGAGCAGGGAGCTGGTTGCAGGACTCCATCCCAGAACCCTGGGATCATGACCTGAGCTGAAGGCAGACACTTAATGGCCGAGCCGCCCAGGTGCCCCTAAATTCACTTAAAAAAAAAATAAGTACCTCTGCTTGTGTTTAAATATACTGTGGAATTTGAAAAACAGATATTTGCTCTTAGACTAGACTCTGTTATGACCCAAAGCTATTGCAAATTCTTCAAGAGTGGCCCACAGCCCACATGAATCATATATCTCCTGGGACGCTCGCTTATAATGCAGATCCTTACTCCAACAATTCATCAAACTTACCAAGATATAAAATCATTGCCTTTATCATTGTAATCAGTATTCTCACTTCCATCTTTACCCAGATTAAATTCCATGAACAATCCTGTTTTTTCACTTTGCAAACACCCCAGTCCCTCCTTTCATTGCTCTACTAGTAAAATGCCAACTTAAGGGGGCGCCTGGGTGGCTCAGTGGATTAAGCCTCTGCCTTCGGCTCAGGTCATGATCTCAAGGTCCTGGGATCGAGCCAGCCCTGAATCAGGCTCTCTGCTCAGCAGGGAGCCTGCTTACCCTCTCTCTGCCTGCCTCTCTGCCTCTTTGTGATTTCTGTCTGTCAAATAAATAAATAAAATCTTAAAAAAAAATGCCAACGACCTGGCCTCATACTTGAATGGGAAAATAGATCTAATCAGTTGATTTTTATCATCCCTCCCTGCATTCCTCCATTATCTTCCAGAACAAAACTCCTCAAAGAATACCTTGACTTTCCCCTCATCCATTTTCTCAACCCACTCCATTCAGGTTTTTGTCCCCACCACTTCACTGAAATACTGCTAAGTAAGGTCACCAAGGACTTTATCTCCCCCAAGGCCATTGACCAATTCTCTATTCTCACTTTATCAAAACTTAAATTAGCATTTCTTACAGTTGACTACTCTCTCCTTCTGAAATACTTTCTCCTCTAATTTCTGGGGGTACCGTACTCCTCTGGTTTTTTCTAACTGATCAGCCAATTCTTCTCAGCCTTCTTCAATAATACATCTCTCAATGCTGGAGTGACCAAGAATATCCCTTAACACTTTTCCCACCTCCTTATCCATTCTCTTTCCCTAAGTGATTTTACTCAGTCCCATGGCTGTGGATACCATCTAATCTAGATAGATGCTTATTACTCTGAAATTTTGCCTCTAGTCCATACCTCTCTTTTTAAAGTTCTAGTCTCCTTTATACAACTGCCTTAACATTTTCACTTGGATGTCTAAAAGCCACCCAACACTTAACAAGGTCAAAACAGAACTATTAACATCTAATCTCTTCACTTCCAAAGTCTTCCAATGTCAGTAAATGGTCTACCATCCACCCACCTGTTCAACCAAAGACCAGCATTTTTTTTTCTTACTCTCTGCCCTCTCTTCTCCAATCCAATCCATCTGTTTATCTCTTGTTAGCTCTGTTAGGTCCATAATCAAAGGAGCAAGACTGATACAAAGTGAAAGTCAAGCAAAGCTTTATCTCACGCCAAGTATCGAGAATCAAACTGACCGGCCAGGGCCATCTCTTACAAAGAGGAGACCCCTCCCTGCCTTACAGACTAACTTATAGAGCAAAGGCTATGTGGTTGGGCCTGGGCACACATAGGTGGCCAATGAGATTGTAACACACAGAGAAAGCTGCACAGTCATGCTAGGTCACACATAAGTGACCAACTGAATTACAATTTACCCTATAGTAGACATTTGAACTAGCCTATCACCTTGGTCAGAATTGGCGCCCAAAGGGCACGGCCCATACTCCTTGGTAGCTAGGGAGACGTATGCGCCCCCACTGATTGGATACCTCCACCTGGCCTGACCCACCCTTGTATTTGGGCTTTGTTACCTGGGACTTGTTTTTAAGGAAGTCCCCTGCGGGGGGCAGGGTCAGTTTAAGTTTTACTGCATAAACAACAAAATGGCTGTTCAACCGAAATGGAGCCATTTTGGCTAAATGGGCCCTTACAAGCTCTACCTTCAATATATATTTCAAATCTCACCAGGTTAAGCGAAGAGTGAGTCTCTTTCAGGTATCTGGTGCCAGGTTCTTTGTTGGGTCAACTCCACCTCCACGCCTCCTGTCCCTGCCTTCTCCTTGTCAGATCCACATTCGCCAGCCTATTTCAAAGTCCTCATTTTCTCACTTAAACAACTGCTTTAGCCATCTAGTCTTCCTCCCTCAAATCTCTCTCCTAATCCACGCTATTAGTCACTGCTCACAAACCTTTGGTGGATCTTCAGTGTTCACAAAATAAAACATTAACACATGATTTTATCTCAGCTTAGCTATTCCAGTCACATCTCTCAGTGCATTTCCTTCAACCACCCTCTAATCATGCAGGGCTACTTAATCATTCCCCAGACGTGACATGTATTGACCTACCTCTAAACTTTGGCTCATGCTACTCTTTCATTTAGGAACAATTACAGAGTACAATTCTGGCACCTACTGCCACTATACTGGCACTAGGAGACCTGGATAAATTTTCTAATTCTGCCATCTGTCTGTCCTCTCTGAATTCTATTCCTCATAGCTAAAATAAGGACAAAGTACCAGGCTCAGGATTAAAGAAGGGTGTAGTCAGTAAAGATTAAGAATATATTTCAGAGTTCCTTATGATTTCTAAAGGTTATACAAATATTACCAGATTCATCTAGTTAATGGCTCTACAATTTTTTTTTTTACTTTATTTAAGCTTTATTTAAACATATGATGTAACCCCACCACCCTCACCCAACCCCTCTTCCCCCCACCCCCCTCAGTTTGTTTTATGACATTAAGAGTCTCTTTTGGTTTTTCTCCCTCCCGATCCCATCTTCTTTCATTTTTACTTTTCCTACCACCTTAACTCCCACCCCCGTTGCATCTCCACTTCCTCAATAGCCAAGTTATGGAAAGAACCTAGATGCCCATCAACAGATGAATGGATAAAGAAGATGTGGTATATATATACGATGGAATACTATGCAGCCATCAAAAGAAATGAAATCTTACCATTTGCGATGACATGGATGGAACTAGAGCGTATTATGCTTAGCGAAATAAGTCAACTGGAGAAAGACATCTACAATTTTAAAACCCCACAATTACTAAGAGAGTATCTGTTTCTCCACATACTTACTACTACTGGATATATCAATTAAAAATTTCTGCCAATATGGTAGATTAAAACAATTTCATTGTCTTTAAAATTAGCATTTCCCTATCAGTAAGAATACACAAATTTCCCAGTATTTATTGGCTGTTATCTTTGACTTCCCTGCTCACACTCTTTGCTCCTTTTTCTATTTCCTCCTGTCTTTCTCTTATTATGAATATAAATACTTCATCTGCTTTATCCATTGAATAAAATTTTTTTAAGTCTGGCACTTATCCTTGTCTTTAAAGTGTCTTTTCTTATAAAAAGTTTTAAATTTTGATATATCTAAACTTACTCATCTTTTTGTTTTTAATGGCTTTTAAGTTTGATAGCTCATTCAAGGCTTTTCCTATCTCATGGTCATAAACACTTGCTTCCAAGAGTTGTAAAGTGTTTCTTATATTTATATTTTTACTATGGTTAGAATTTATTTTTGTGAATTATGCTAAAAATTTAATATAGCTTTTTAAAAAGATTTTATTTATTTGGGAGTGAGAGAACAAGTAAGGGGCGAGGGAGGGAGGAGCAGGGGGAATGGAGAGAGAAGGGTAAAGAATCTCAAGCAGACACCCCACTGAGCATAGAGACAGTCATGGGGTTCAATCTCATGATCCTGAGATGATGACCTGAGCTAAAACCAAGAGTCAGGTACAACTGACTGAGCCACCCAGGTGCCACAAGATTTAATGTATTTTTCTAAATGCACATCCTTTATTGAATAGTCCATTTGTTAAATATTGATTTAAAATACCACATTTATACTCATTTATAATACCACACTTAAATTGAGAGATATACATGGGTGAATCTCAGAATCTATATTATTGATCTAGCTGTGTTTCCTTATGCCAGAACCATGTTGCTGCATTTTATTGAAAGCTTTTTGGTTTGGGGGCATTCCTGAGACGACTGCAAGTTTTCTCCTTTAATAACTAAGAAAATAAATGACACAGATAGATTTCATAATGCTGAACCACCCTTGCATTCCTGGGACAAATTCTATATAAATAATAGATTGATAAATTCAGTTTGTTAATATTTTATTATTTATGATTTTTTTAGTGTTGTCTCCAGAAGTGAGATAGGTTTCCAGTCATCCCCCCCCCTTCATATCCCTCTTTGGTTTGGGTTACATTAGCATCATAAAACCAGCTGGCTAGGACCCTATCTTTTTTTATGCAATGCTAGTTTACATAAGATTTCCTTAGTAGTTTCTTAGAACTCATCTTCAAAACCTGGGCCATATCTTTAAATTTCTTGTCAATTTATTCTCATTAATTATTAGCTAGTTAAAAGCTTTTATCTTGTGACAATGTGAATAAATCATATATTTCCAAAAATTACCCACTGAATCTAGGCTTTCATATTTTATTAGTATAAACTTTAATATAGAGAGTTCTTATACCTTACAAATATGTGTGTTTAGTTTTGGTTTCTTTTTAATTTCTTGCCCAGATTTACCTATTTTTATAGGTTTCTTTTATCATTCAATCCTGCTATTGGATTTCTGCTTTTATCCTTATTGATTTGGGTCTCTGTTTTCTTTGATTTTTATCATTCTTAAAAAAAAATCTTCAACTTGTTTAATTCATTTATTTTATTTAAGCAAATAATTTTTATAGAATGCTTCTCTAAAAAACTTAAGTAACATATAGAAGTACAAAATAGTAAGCAACAAACCAGCCAATATCCATAACCCAGAAGGAAAGAGTGTTAACAGGAGTTGAATATCATTCCACACATCTCTCTAAGCACAAACAGAGATGGATAACTTCATGTCTCCCAATTCACTGTTCTCCTTCATAATTCTCTGTCTTTCCTTTTAAACTGTTCTTAACTTCAAAAGGCTTTTAAATTGTCTTTTTAAAATGAATGCAGTGCCATCCTGCATGTCTGAAAATATTATATTTATTCTAAAGTTCTGTATTGCTTTCCCAATTAACTTTGATTCCTTTAATCCTTCCCTTTATATAGTTTGGTACCTTCCTTCATAATATTAGTCTCCTTTAAATATTTTGTGATTTTTATGGGCTTATCTTTGTTAGGCTTCACAGATATCCTGTTAGTCTGTGACTGATGTATGTCATTAAAGCAACTTTTTTTTTTTTTAAGGAAAGGGGCAAAATTTATCACGGGTAGTAAACGTGGATAACTTGTATTTTGGGGGTTTACTATCTTTTCTGGATATTGACAACACTGGGGCACGGCTCTGACTTTTAAGAACACCCACAAAGCCTGTTTTTGCATCATACACACCAAGGAAGAATGAAGATGGGGAGAGACAGATCCATATGTCTGCTTGTCTGGCAAGCTAGACATAAAGTATCCCTATACTCATGTATTTTACACTACTACATTCCTGTTTGTGGCTCAGATTATAGTTCTCATCTGAATTCCAATCCCATGTTTTAAGAGTTCTTCATAAATTTTGGCCAGTTTTGCTCTTTTTCCCTTTCACAGTTGTGCTCAATTGATACTGTATATTTTTAGAAGAGGAAAGAAGGATTATATTTAAAACTGTGAAGTAGCAAAGGGAAGCTTCAGCATGTTCTCAGTATACCACCTACCACTGAAGTTTCAAATAGATACGTTTTGGCAGAGATAAATGGACAACACTGAACACATTTTTTTTTTAATTTATTTATTTGACAGATAGGTCACAAGTAGGCAGAGAGGCAGGCAGAGAGGCAGGCAGAGAGAGAGGGGGAAGCAGGCTCCACGCTGAGCAGAGAGCCCGATGCGGGGCTCGATCCCAGGACCCTGAGATCATGACCCGAGCCGAAGGCAGTGGCTTAACCCACTGAGCCACCCAGGTGCCCCAACACTGAACACATTTTTAAAGGAAAACATGTCCTTTTACTATACTCTCTCTTCTACTTAAGTATATAGTCTTACAATAGTAAGCATAGGATGTTATTCAGTGGTTTCTAACCCTAAATGTACATTATTAACCTGGGATTAACCTGGGATTGCTGCTCAAACATTAAAGTTTAATTCCAGAAATTCTATTTTAATTGGAATGGACTGAGAATCACTGGTATATGTAGAAAAACCACAAGTTTTAGGATCAGATGAATGAGTTCAAATCACCATTTACTGTGCTCTGTGACTTTAGGCAAGAAATAATGCTTTGAGGGGCACCTGGGTGGCTCAGTGGGTTAAAGCCTCTGTCTTCTGCTCACGTCATGATCTCAGGGTCCAGGGATGGACCCCTGCATTGGGCTCTCTGCTCAGCAGGGAGCCTGCTTCCTCCCTCTCTCTCTCTGCCTGCTTCTCTGCCTACTTGTGATCTCTGTCTGTCAAATAAATAAAATAAAGTCTTAAAAAAAAAAAAAAAGAAAGAATGCTTTGAGATTTTGTTTCATCTGTAAACTGGGTTTACAAGATTGTAGTGAGGATTAGAGATGATGTAAGAAGAGAGACTAGCATCATGCAAGGCAAATAACAAATGTTTAAAAAATGTTAGCTCTCCTAAAGTCATTTATAATAAGCAGACAAAAATCATGCCACTAAAAAACAGATCAAGTAAAACAGGACATCCCTCCATAAGCTAAAATGACTAAAATTTAATTCCAAATGTCACAAAAATTCATAGGAGTAGACAATCACTGACAGATATTTCAAACTGAGAGAGATTATGGAATTTACAGTGTCCCTGTCACATTTTATTGTACCCCCTGGGCTCTTTTATCATACTTACTCCAATGAATTTTTTTCAAAGGACAGCTCTCAAGGTTTCTGAGCCATTCTCCAATCCTACATTTCAATATCTGAGAGTAAAAATGCTAATAATATGGCAACCTGGTTATATATTTCTGTTTGTACCAGTTCAAATATTTTGTGAGAAATGGATGAATACTTTGAAGTTGCAGAAAACGAGCAGAATAACTAGAAAGCTGTGTAGAACCCAGAAATTAAAGCAATTTTAGTGTGCCTGGCGCATAAAACAAGCCAACCCTAATTACAGCCAGGTGGAGACAGTTCCATCTTCAGGGATGGTTAGACGATTAGCCAAACACAATGATAGCCATTTGCTGACAAGTAAATGTGAATACCTTTATCATCTGTATCATTCAGAAGCACAAGTATGCCCTTGGCATAACACAACTTCTATCCAACTGAATTCTTTAAAAAGTTTTAACCCATCTAACAGCTACAATTATTCACCTATCAACAACAACAACAAAAAGAAAAATTATTTTCTCCTGGTTCTCTAAAATGTTTAAATGTTCATAAATTTTTAATGTTCAATAAACATTATATAAATGACCTAAATTTTTCAGACCTTTTCTAGAAAAGTGATCCACAGCAGTACTAACAGCTAAGAGACCTAAACTAAACATTAAGGGGGCCCAGCTCCTGCTGTATTCAATATAAATTTACATGGTGAAATATAAGACATTGATTTTTAATGTAAAAGAATCCCTCAAAAACAAATGCTATGGCCAAAAGCACATGGAAAAGTGTACAATGTATGAGTCATCAGTGAAAAGCAAATTAAAATTCCAATAAAACACCACTATGTATGACTAAAATGGTTAAAATGATACACTGCAACAATAGCGAATGCTGGAAAGGATGTGGAGTAACTGGAACTGGAATACCTTCAAAGTGAGAGTGAAAAACACAGTGAGGGACATTAATACAAAACCTACAGCTAGTTTTATATTCAGTGGTGGAAGACTGAAAGCTTTCCCCTTGAGATCAAGAACAAGACAAGGATTCCTGTGTTCACTACTTCTGTTCAATACTGTCCTGGAAATTCTAGCCAGGGAATCAGGCAAGAAAAAAAAAAGCCAAGTTGAAAAAGGGGGAAGTAAGATTATCTTTACTTAGAGATCACATGATCTTATTAATAGAAAATTCTAAAGAATACACACTCAAACACCACTGGAGCTAATAAATTTTGCAAAGTTACAGGATACAAGATCAACACATAAAAAAACAGTCGTATGTTTACATACTAAACATGAACAACCTGAAAATAATTAAGACAATAATTCCATTTATAATAGCATCAAAAAGCCCTTACAAAGAAATCAAGGAAGTGTAAGATTATATACTAAAAACTACAAAACATTAAGGAAAGAAATGAAAAGAAACCTAAATAAATGAAAAAAAAATCCCATGTTCATGAATTGAAAAACAATATTGTAAAAATGGCAATATTCCCCAAATTGATCTAGTGAGTCAATGCAATCCATAGCAGAACCTCCATTGCACTTTATGTAGAAATTGACTTGCTGACTGTAAAATTCAAATGGAATCTGAAGAGATCCTGAATAACCAAGAAAATCCTGAAGAAGAAAAACAAAGTGGGAAGACTCACAGTTCCCAAATTCAAAAGCTATAGTAATCAAAACAGCATGGTAACAACACAAGGATGGATAACTGGAATAGAACTGGAAGTCCAGAAACAACTGAATTTTGACAAGGTTGCTAAGACCATTCATTCAATGGGGGAAAGAAAAATCTCTTCAACAAATAGTGCTGCCACAATTAATATCGACATGTAAAAGATTAAAGTTGGACCCTCTACCTCACATCATATACAAAAATTAAGTCAAAATGTATCAATGACCTCAATGTCAGCACTAAAACTATAAAACTTTTAGAAGGAAACATAGGAGGAAATTTTGATATTTTGTATTTGGCAATGGATGCTTAGATATGACATCAAAAACACAAGCAACAAAGGAAAATATAGGTATATTAGGTTACTTCAAAATTAAAAACCTTTGTGCATCAAAAGACACTATTAAGAAAGTGAAAAGACAATCTACATAATGGGAGAAAATATTTGTAAATCATACATCAGATAAGAGCACTTTTATCTAGGATATATAAACAACTCTCACAACTCAACAACAAAAGACAAGAAACCCAATTTAAAAATGTGCAAAGGAATTGAATATATTTTAAAAAAGATAAAAAATAGCTGACAAAGTCAAATGGAAATCAAATCTACAACGAGACAGAACTTCAATCTACTAAGATGGCTATAAATTTCAAAATGAAAAATAACCACGACTTGTAAGATTGTAGATTTGCTCGTGAGAACATAACTGTGGAAAACACTGTGGCAGTTTTTCAAAATGTTAAACATGGAATTGCCACACAAACCAGCAATTCTACTGCTCGGTGTACACCCAAAAGAATTAAAAAGAGGACTCAAATGTAAACATTCATAGCAGCATTATTCACAAGAGTTAAAAGGTGGAGGCAACCCAAGTGTCACTGACAGATGAATGGATAAACAAAATGTACTATACACATATGATGGGGTATCATTCAGCTGTAAAAAGGAAGTATCAATACATGATACAACATGGATGAAACTGAAAAACATTATTCTAATAAAGGAAGCCATACACAATCAGTCACATGTTGTATGATTCTATTCATGTGAAATACTGAGAATAGGTAAAACCATACAAATTGAAAGCAGATTAAGAGCTGACAGGAGCTAGGGGAAATGAATATCTGCTTAATAGATTAAGAGGTTTTGTTTTGGGGTGATGAAAATGTTTTGGAACTTGATAGAGGTGGAGACTGAATAACATCGTGAATGCACCAAATGCCATTAAATTGTGACTTTAAAATGATTAACTTTGTTATGTCAATTTTTCACTTCAATAAAAATAAATGAGTAAGAAAAACTTCTGGTGGCTCTTATAAGGAAAATTATTAAAAACTACCCTGGGTCCTGTCCAAAGAGGACATGAATAATAAAAAGGATTAAGAAATTATAAGAAGCAAATGATTATAGTTGTTATAAAAATTACCTTTTATTTCACTTAGGAAAATACAAGAAAGAATACTTGAGGAATTAACAACCAGTAATCATATAAATACCATTATGTTTAATTTTCCAGAGAATTACTCTTATAGAACTTTTGGTTGGCTATATGAATTTTTCTTGGCTCTGAAATTCCACTATAATAATAGCAAAGGAATAAAGAACAAGAGGAGACTGTATCAAATGACAGATATTAATGAACTTTTAGAAGCTGGAAAGCAAATGGGTTCAAGTCTTTGCTCAAATGTCCCCTTGTCAATGATTCCTATCCTTACTAGCCTATTTCAACCCCAACTCTGTCTACCACTTCCAATCCCACTATCATACTGTATTTTTGCCCATAGGAGATTATCACCTACTAATATATAATGCAACTAGCTTATTAGCTTTATTGTTGATGTTTGTTTCCCCCTGCTAGAATATGTGCTCCATAAAAGCAGGCATTTTTGTCTATTTTCTTCACTAATGAATTATCAGTGCCTAGAACTGTGCTTAGTACACTGTACAATATTCATTCAGAGAATGAAGTAAATTAGCAGATCAGAGAAAACTGAAGCTAAGTGCCTGAGGAGGGAGGGAAAAGGGGGAGAAGCAAGTAAGAATCATGCCTAGTCTTAGGTACCAGAATCTGCAGATAAGGGCATGCTGTAGCAGTGTAAATATGAGACTGGTACAATGTATTAAAAATAAAGACTTAGGGGGTGCCTGGGTGGCTCAGTGGGTTAAAGCCTCTGCCTTCGGCTCAGGTCATGGTCCCAGGGTCCTGGGATCGAGCCCCACATCGGGCTCTCTGCTCGGCAGGAAGCCTGCCTCCCCCTCTCTGCCTGCTTGTGATCTCTCTCTCTCTGTCAAATAAATAAAAAA
>ML105804.1:146581-183971 GCA_003697995.1 Taxidea taxus jeffersonii
CAGGGGGTGCCTGGGTGGCTCAGTGGGTTAAAGCCTCTGCCTTCGGCTCAGGTCATGGTCCCAGGGTCCTGGGATCGAGCCCCACATCGGGCTCTCTGCTCGGCAGGAAGCCTGCCTCCCCCTCTCTGCCTGCTTGTGATCTCTCTCTCTCTGTCAAATAAATAAATAAAATCTTTAAAAAAAAATAAAGACTTAGAATATTCAAACTACCCAGGATATCAAAAATTACTTGACAAATGAAGAAGCCCCTGGAAAAAGACAATCAACAGATGCCAATGTCAAGATGACAAAGAGGGTGGAAATATCTGACAAAGACATTAAGGTCACTGCTAAAAAAAATACTTGAACATTTAAGGATAAAAACTCTTGAATTAAAAGGAAAGCTAGAAAGTTGCAGCAAAGAAATGTAAGGTATAAAGAATAACCAACTGGAAATTTTGGAATTAAAAATACATTTTATTTATTTTATTTTGAGATTTTTAATTCCAGTATAGTTAACATAGAGAGTTATATTACTCTCAGGTGTACAATATAGTGATTTGACAATTCCTTACATCACCCAGTGCTCATCACCAGGAGTCCACTCTGTAGTCTCCATCATCTGTATCACCAATCCCCCCACTGACCTCCCCTCTGGTAACCATCAGTTTGTACTCTATAGTACAGAGTCTGTTTCTTGGTTTCCCTCTTTCTCTCTCTCCTTTGCTCCTTGGTTTCTTGAACTCTACATTTGAGTTAAATCATATGTTATTTGTCTTTCTCTGACTTATTTCACTTAGCTTTATTATTATACTTTCTATTTTATATTATACTTTCTAGCTCTACCCATGTTGTTGGAAATGGCAACAACTATACTATACTAGAAAGTATACTATACTTTCTAGCTCTACCCATGTTGTTGCAAATGGCAAAAATTTACTATTTATGGCTAAATAGTACTACTGTGTGTGTGTTCTTTATCCACTCATCATTTGATGGACACTGGCGCTGCTTCCCTAATTTGGCTATTGTAAATAATGCTGCTTTAAACATACAGGTGCACGTATCCCTTTGGGTTAGTGATTTTGCCTTTTTTTTTTTTTGGCAAATAAGAAGTAGCATGATTACTGGATCATAGGGTAGCTCTACTTTAAATTTTTGGGGATTCTTCACACTGTTTTTCACGGTGGCTGCACCAGTTTGCATTCCTACCAACAGTGCACCAAAGTTCTTTTTTCTCCACATCCTTGCCAACATTTGTCATTTCTTGTGTTTTTTATTTTAGACATTTTGACATGTGTGAGGTGATATCTAATGTAGATTTGATTTGCATTTCCCTGATGATGAGTGATGTCAAGCATCTGGATGTATCTTTTCATGTGTCTATTGACAATCTGGATGTCTTTTTTGGAGAAATGTCTGTACATTTCTTCTGGAAATTTTTTAATTGGGTTACTTGGCTTTGGGGCATTGACTTGTTTAAGTTCTTCATATATTTTGGATACTAACTCTTTACTGGATATGTTATTTGCCAATATTTTCTCCCATTCAGTGGGCTGCTTTTCAGTTTTGTTGATTGTTTCCTTTACTGCACAGAAGCTTTTTATTTTGATCTGGTCCCAATAGTTTATTTTTGCTTTGATTTCTGTTGCTTCAGGAGACCTATCTAGAAAAAATTTGCCAGTGGCAGAGAAATTACACTGCCTGTGATCTCTTCTAGGATTTTTATGGTTTCAGGTATCACACTTAGGTTTTTAATCCATTTTTAACTTATTTTTGTATATGTTAAAGAAAATGGTCCAATTTCATTCTTTTGCATGTAACTGACCAGCATTCCCATCATCATTTGTTGAAGAGACTGTCTTTTTCCCATTGGATATTCTCTCCTGCTTTGTGAAAGATTAACTGATCATATAATTGTGGGTTTTCCAGGCTTTCTATTCTGTCCCATTGATTTATGTTTCTATTTTTGTGGCACTACTATATTGTTTTGATTACTACTGGTTTGCAATATAATTTAAAGTCTGGAATTATGATACCTCCAGGTTTGCTTTTATTTTTCCAAATTGCTTTGGCAATTTGGGGCCTTTTGTACTTCCATTAAATTTTAGGATTTTTTATGTTGTTGTTGTAGTTCTGTGAAAAATGCTGTTGGTATTTTGACAGGGATTGCATTAAATGTGCAGATTGCTTTAGGTGGTATAGACATTTTAACTATATTTGTTCTTCTAATCCATGAGCATGGAATGTCTATTTCAATTTCCTTCATCACTGTTTTATACTTTTCAGAGTATAGGTCATTCACCTCTTTGGTTAGGTTTATTTGTAGGTATTGCATTATTTCTTGGTGAAATTGTAATAGGATTATTTTCTTGATTTCTCTTTCTGCTGTTTCATTATTAGTGTATAGAAATGCAACAGATTTCTGTATATTGATTTTGTCTCCTTCTAATATACTGAATTCATTTATCAGTTCTAATAGTTTTTTGGTGGAGTCCTTAGTGTTTTCTGTATACAGAGGCATGTCATCTACAAAGAGTGAAAGGTTTACTTCTCCCTTACCAGTTCAGATGCCTTTTATTTCGCTTTGTTGTCTAACTGCTGTGGCTAGGACCTCCAGTACTATGCTCAGGAGAAGTGGTGAGAGTGGACATCCTTGTCTTGTTCCTGACTTTAGAGGGAAAACTCTCAGTTTTTCCCCATTGAGGATATTAGCTGTGGGTTTTTCATATATGGCCCTTATTATATTGAGGTATACTCCCTCTAAACTTACTTTGTTGAAGGTTTTTACCATGAACAGATATTGTGCTTTGTCAAATACTTTTTCTGCATCTACTGAAATGATTTTATGTTCTTACCCTTTTTTTAACTGATGTGTTGATCAATCAATTCACTCATGTTAATTGACTTGTGAATACTGAACCATCCTTGCATCCCAGGAATAAATCCCACTTGATTGTGGTGAATGATGCTTTTTAGTGTATTGTTAGATTCTGTTTGCTGGTATTTTGTTGAGGATTTTTACATCTATGTTCATCAGAGATATTGGCCTGAAGTTCTCTTTTTTTATGGTATCTTCACCTGGTTTTGGTTTCAGGATGATACTTGCCTCATAGAATGAATTTGGAAGTTTTCCTTCTTCTATTTTTTGAAATACTTCGAGTAGAATAGGTATTAACTCTTCTTTGAATGTTCAAAACAATGTTTGGTAGAATTTCCCTGTGAAGCCATCTTGTCCTGGACTTTTGTTTGTTGGGAGTTTTTGATTACTGATTCAATCTCCTTGCTGGTAATCAGTCTGTTCAAATTTTCTATTTCTTCCTGTTTAGTTTTGGTAGGTTACACATTTCTAGGAATTTATCCATTTCTTTAAGGTTGTCTAATTTGTTGGCATATAGTTTTTCACAATATTCTCTTATAGGGATGCCTGGGTGGCTCAGTTGGTTAAGCAGCTGCCTTCAGCTCAGGTCATGATCCTAGCATCCTGGGATCGAGTCCCGCATCGGGCTCCTTGCTCGGCAGGGAGCCTGCTTCTCCCTCTGCCTGCCACTCTGTCTGCCTCTGCTCTCTCTCTCTCTAACAAATAAATAAATAAAATCTTAAAAAAAAAATTCTCTTGTAATTATTTGTACTTCTGTGGTATTGGTTATTATAGTTCCTCTTTCATTGGTGATTTTTGAGGCCTTTCTCTCTCTCTCTTTTTTTTTTTAATGAGTCCAGAAAGAGGCTTATCAATTTTGTGATCTTTTCAAAGAACTAGCTCCTGGTTTCACTGATTTGTTCTATTATTATTATTATTATTATTATTACTATCATTTAGTTTCTGGTTTCATTGATCTGTGCTACTATGTTTGTTTCTCTATCATTTATTTCTGCTTTTTTTTTTTTTTAGGTTTATCTAGTGTTTATTCTGTGCCAGGCACTGTACTAGGCAGTCAGAATTTATTATTTAATTTTCAAAACCCACCTAATTTACAGACTTGAACATTATGCCACCGAGAGGTTAAGTAACTTGCCTAAAATACACAGTAATGGGGGACCTGTGTCCTAGAGCCCATATCCTTAGTCATTATGCCATATTCCCTCTCGGGATTTTTGCCTTGGCTTAGCCTCACACTCCTCTCTCACGTCTGCTCTTTTTTTTAAAAGTAATTTCTGCCCTCACCATGAGTCTCAAACTCTAATCTTTATCCTTTCCTTCATTTGTTCTTTTTCTAGCTTCCTTAAGGTGTAAGGTTAGGTTGTTCATTTGAGATTTTTCTTGCTCCTTGAGGTAGGCCTGTATTTCATAAACTTCCCTTAGAACCACTTTTCCTGCATCCCAAAGAATTTTGCACCATTTTGTTTTCATTTCCATTTCTCTCCAGGTAATTTTTTGATTTCTTCTTTGATTTCTTAGTTGACATATTCCTTGTTTAGTAGCACGTTATTTAACCTCCATGTATTTGTGGTCTTTCCATATTTCTTCTTGTGGTTGATTTCTAACTTCAAAGCATTGTGGTCAAAAAAGATGCATGGTATGACTTCAACCTTTTTGAGGCAAACTATGTGGTCTAATATATTATCTGTTCTGGAAACTGTTCTATGTACACTTGAAAAGAATGTGTTTTCTACTGTTTTCAGATGGACTGTTCTGAATGTATCTGTTAAATCCCTCTGGTCCAGCGTGTCATTCAAAGCCACTGTTTCAGCCTTGATCTTGTTTAGATGATCTGTCCATTAATGTAAGTGGGTGGTACAATCCCCTACTATTATTGTGGTATTATTGATTATGCTTATTATTAACCATTTTCTGTATTTGGGTGCTCTTATGTTGGATGCATAAATATTCACAATTGTTATATTTTCTTGTTGGATTGTCCCCTTTATTATTATGAAGTATCCTTCTTTGTCTCTTTACAGACTTTGTCTTAAAGTCTATTTTGCACAATATAAATATTGCTACTCTGCTTTCTTTTTACATCTATTTGCATGATAAATGTTTCTCCATCCCCTCACTTTCAATCTGCAGGTATTTTTAGGTCTGACATGAGTCTCTTGTAGACAGCATATATATGAGTTTCATTTTTTTTAAGATTTATATTTTTTAAGATTTTATTTATTTGACAGAGATCACAAGTAGGCAGAGAAGCAGACATAGAGAGAGAGAGAGAGGAGGAAGCAGGCTCCCCGCTGAGAAGAGAGCCTGATGCGGGGCTTGATCCCAGGACCCTGAGATCATGACCTGAGCCAAAGGCAGAGGCTTAACCCACTGAGCCACCCAGGCGCCCCAGGTTTCATTTTTTTTTTATCCACTTTCACCCTATGTCTCTTGATTGGAGCAGTTAGTCCAGTTACATTCAAAGTAATTATTAATTGATATGTATTTATTACAACTTTGTTACTTGTTTTGTGGTTGTTTTTGTAGTTTTTCTCTGATCCTTCCTTCTCTTTCTTTCATGGTTTGCTGGGTTTGTTTAGTGATATACTTGGGTTTCTTACTCTTTAGGTTTTGCATATCAGTTTTTTTTTATTTGTGGTTACTATATATAACATCTGCATATACCAATATATATTAAGATGATATTCACTTAAATTTGAACTCATTCTTTACTCCTCTCCCCTTCATGTTTCACATATTTGGTACCATCCTTTACATCCTTTTACCTTGGGTTTCTCTTGACTGATTCTTACAGATATACTTTATTATTATTACTTTTTATTTGTTTCTGTGCTTCCTATTTTTCTTACTCTTACCTATGGTTTTTGTTGTAAAATACATTTTTAAATGAAAAAATTCACTGGGAGGGCTAAATAGCAGATGAAAAAGGAAAGAGTCAGTTAACTTGAGAACTGTTTAATAGAAATTATACAATTCAACCTGAATAATAAAGAGAAATAAAATTTTTAAAAAATCAAAAGAGCCTCAGGGACTTGTAGAAAAATAACCAAAGGTCCATCATCTATGTTCCTGGTATCCCAAAAGAAAAAGAAAAAGATTATGGGGCTAAAAAAACATTGGATGTCTAAAAAATTCCCAAATTTGGCAAAAGACATAAACTCACAGATTTAAAAAGCTCACAGAACTCGCCGAAGGCTAAAGAAATCCACATCAGGACACCATCCTAATCAAACTGATAAAAACAAAAAACATAGTTTGAAGCCAGCCAAAGAAAAACAGTAGTTTTAGGGAACTGATTCGAAAGATTATGAATTTCTCATCAGAAACCATGAGGCCAGTATGAAATGGCACAATATTTTTAAAGTGCTGAAAGAAAAGAACTATCAACCAGGAATTCTATATTCAACAAAAATGTTCCTCAGGTATTAAGGTCAAATAAAGATACTGGATGAAGGAGATCAAGAGAAAATGTTACCAGCAGATATGCTACAAAAGAATTGTTTTTTCTTTTTTTCAGGCAAAGAGAAATGTTATCAGATGGAATTCCGAAGATTAAAAATAATGAAAAAGAGAAAGGGTAAATATCTGGATAACTATAACAGACTAATCTTCTTTTGAATTCTTTAAAATATGTTTCACAGGTAAAAGCAAAAATTATAATATCACTTGATACAGTTTTCAATGCACATAATATAATATATAAGGTAATTATAACCTAAAGTGGGGAGGTGGGGGGGATAAAGCCACCTATATATGGTGATACGGTGTCTATATTTTATTTGAAGTGGTAAATACTGAATGAGTAGACTATAAAAAGTTTAATATGTATATTGTAATTCCTAGAGCATACTAATTTTTTTTTTTTAACAAAGACATATAGTAGGGGCACCTGGGTGGCTCAGTCATTTAAGCATCTGCCTTCAGCTTAGGTCTTGATCCTAGGGTCCTCTTACTGAGCCTTGTGTTGGGCTCTCTGCTCAATGGGGAGCCTGCTTCTCCCTCTCCCTCTGCCTGCTGCTCTGCCTGCTTGTGCTCTGTCTGTCTCTCTCTTACTGTCAAATAAACAATAAAATCTTTAGAAAAAAACAAGTATAGTAAAAAACACAATAGGTAAATTAAATGGAAAACCAAAAGATGTTTAAATAAGGCAGGAAAGGGAAAACAGGATGTAAAAGAGTGGAAACAGAAAATAAATGGTAAACCTAAATTCAAACATGTCAATTACATTAGATGCAAATATTATGCATACTATAGAATAGTATAAACATACGGTTTAAAAGAGACTATGAGAATGGATTTTTAAAAAACCATGACCTGGGGCCCCAGGGTGGCTCAGTTATTTAAGTGGCTAAATCAGCTCAGGTCATAATCCCAGAGTCCTGGGATTGAGCCCTGCATTGGGCTTCCTGCTGAGTGGAGAGCCTGCTTCTTCCTCTCCCTTTTCCTGCCACTCTGCCTTCTTGCGCTCTCTCTCTCTCTCTCTCTCTCTGTCACATAAAATGAATAAATAAAATCTTCAAAAAAAATCATGACCTAATTATTTGGTACCTACAAGAAACTCATTTCAAATATAATGATATAGGTAGGTTTAAAGTAAAAAGAAGGAAAAATATAAAATGAAAGCTCTAATCAAACTAAAGCTGGAGTGGTTATATTATCAAAGTAGACTTCAAAGTAAAGAAAATTGACAGGGATAAAGAGAAACCTTTGATGATAAAATGATAAATGATAAAAATGTCAGTTCACAATGAAGGTGTAGCAACTCTTAAATGTGTATGAATCTAACAAGAGTGACTCAAAATATAAGAAGCAAAACCTGACAAAACTGAAAGGAGAAATAGATAAATCTACCAGTATAGTTGGAAACCTCCAGCACTCCTTTCTCAGCGAACAGTAGACAAAAAACTCAGTAAGGATACAGAAGAGCTAAACAATACCATCAAGCAACTGAAACTAATTGACATTTATAGAATGCTTTATCCAACAACAGCAGAAGATACATTCTTTGCAAGTATACATGAAACATTTACCAAGATACACCATAACCTAGGTCATGAAAAAACCTTAAGATATTTAAAAGAACAGAAATCATAAAGAATGTTCTCTGATCACAAAAAGTAGAAAATAACAGATAACAGGAAATTCTCCAAACACTTGGAAATTGTCTAAGCGAATAATCCTTGATTCAAAGAGGAAGACGAAAGAGAAATTAGAAAATATTTTGAACTGAACAAAAATAACAAAATTTCTAAATTTGTGGGATGCAGTTAAAGCAGTGGTTACTCAGAAAGTTATAGTATTAAATGGTTATATTACAAAAGGAAAGTCTCAAACTAATAATTTAATAATCTAAGATTCTACCAATAAATTAGAATATGACAGACACACCTGGGTGGCTCAGTCAGTTAAACATCTGAGTCCTGATTTTGGCTCAGGTCATTATCTCAGGGTCCTGGGAACAAGTCCTGCATAGGGTTCTCTGCTCAGCAGGGAGTCTGCTTGAGGATTCTCTCTCTCCTTATGCCCCTCCCCTGCGTGTTCACACACACACACACACACACACACTCTCTCTCGCTCTCTCTCTCTCTCTCAAATAAATAAATCTTAAAAAAAAAAATTAGGGACACCTGGGTGGCTCAGTTGGTTAAGCATCTGCCCTCAACTCAGGTTATGATCCCAGCGTCCTGGGATCCAGTCCCACATCAGGTTCCTTGCTCAGCTTCTCCTTCTCCCTGTTTCTCCCTCTGCCTGCTGCTCTCCCTGCTTGTGCTCTCTCTCTGAGACAAATAAATAAATACAATCTTAAAAAAATAGAATACAACAAAAATAAACCCAAAGTATGCAGAAATTAGGGGGGAAAAAGCTAAGGGCAGAAACTACTGAAACGGAAAGGAGAAAACAATAAAACCTAAGGCTGATTCTTCAAAAATATTAATAAAATTATAAATTTCTAGTGAGGTTGACAAGGAGAAAACACAAATTACCACTATTAGGAATGAAAGCTATCACTACAGACCTTACAGATACCAAAAAAAAAAAAAAAAAAAGAGGGCGGGGAATAGTATGAGCAATAGATACTAAAAGACTAAATACTAAAATACTTAAATTTGACAACTTAGATTAAATAGATCAAACTCTTGAAAATCGCAAGCTACCAAAACTCATTTCAGATAAAAGCAGATAACTACATAGCCCTGTAATTATAAAAGACACTGAATTTATAGTTAAAAGCCTTCCACAAACAAAGCAAAATAAAAACAATGAAGGAGAAAATGGTTTAACTCTCTATTTCTACCTAACATTTCAAGAGGAAATAATACCAATTCCAGACACTGTATTCTAGAAAGTGGAAGAGGAGATTTTTTGAGATCTGCTTTACTCTGATGCCAAAACCAGCAAAACAGCACACAACTTCCAAAATCAATCAATCAAAACTAGACCAATATTCCTCATGAACATAAACGTAAAAATTCTTAGCAAAGGGGTGCCTGTGTAGCTAAGTCAGTTAAGTTCAGCTCTTGGTTTTGGGTCAGGTCATGATTTCATGGTTGTGAGATCAAGCCCCACGTGGGGGTCTGTGCTCAGCACAGAATCTAGTTCAGATTCTCTCCCCCTCTCCCTACCTGTCTGCTTCTCTCCCCACTCGTGCTCTCTCTTTCTATCATAAATAAATAAATAAAATCTTAAAAAAAAAAAAGGGAGAGACTCTTAGCAAAATATCAGCAAATTGAATCCAATAATATATGAAAAGAAAAATGAACCATAAACAAGTGGGGTTCATCCTAGGAATGTAAGTATAATTTAATATTAAAAAATTAATCAATGTAACCTACCATATTACTTGCCCAAAGATGAAAATCATGTTCATATCAATTGACAGATAAATTAATTGGCAAAACTCAATACCCACTATCTTGAAAACTCTGAGCAAAGTAGGAGTAGAACTTCTTTAACATGATTAAAGGGCATCTACAAAAATTAACAGCTAACATCATACTTAATAGTAAAAAACTGCTTTTCCATCCAAATAGGAAACAAGACAAGGATGCCCACTCTCATTATTCTTATTCCACAATATCCTGGAAGTCCTACACAGTGCAAAAAGGCAAAAGAAAGAAAGAAAAAACCTACAGATTACGAAGAAATAAAACTGTGCCAATTTGAAGATGACATCCAGTGTATACATAGAACATCCCAAAGAATGTATAAAGAAACCTCCTAGAATTAATAAAGGAGTATGGTAAGATTGCAGGATACAAGGTCAACATGCAAAAATTAATTGCATTTCTATATATAAGCAATATACAAATGGTAATCAAAATTTAAAAATACCTCTTAGAGCAGCACCCCCCGAAAAAAAGAAAAATGAAATCCTTGTGTACAAGTCTAAGAAAACAGGTACAGCAACTCTATGCTAAGAACTATAAAATGCAAATGAAAGAAATCAAAGACCTAAATATATGAAGAGACATACTATGTTCATTAACTGTAAGACCCAACAGAGTAAAGACGCCAATTTTCTCCAAAATGATCTACAGATTTGATAGAATTCCAAATAAAACCTTGTTTTTCCCACTGAACAATATACTATGAATATTTTTCCATATCAATATGAATTCTTCAGTAACATTATTTTAAATGGCTGCATGTTTTCTTACTCTAGATTTATCCTAAAATTATTTACCCATTCCTTTATATTTTGATATTTATTTCCAAATTTCATCTAATATAAACACGCTTTAGTGAAGACACCCTCCTAATGTAATCCTTGCAAATATCTTCATCTCTTTACATAGTACAGGTACTTGTAGTTTTAAAACTTTTGAAACATGTTGTCAAAATGACCTCAGAAAGGGCTTTTATCTTTAAATTCTGACTCAAAAACTCATCTCTCCTAAAAAACTCTCTCTGATTAGTACTTTCCCACTGTTCCATCTGTGTAACTACTTGATCTCATTAAATTACTGTTATATGTATTGGACCATATAGGCAATTACTGCTTCAATAAGAAAGTGAGCCTCTAGGCTATCTGCTTACAAAGAGTGTAATATGTCTCAGAGGAAATCTGAGAGAGGAGAAAATACACAGGGTAAAGATAAACTCATGGGCTATGAAATGGCTAACAAAGTTGGCATAGAAGGATGGGGTACTGGAATTAAGTAGCTAACACACTATCTTCTATAAATAGAGCATATTCTAATCATTTTTAGATTTTCCTATTCTTCTGGCTCATGTGCCCATTAAAAGGCAGTGGCTGCAGGTAGTGTTTGCATTGTCTGTATTATCTTTGGAATTAGTGAAAAAAGTTCAAGTTGTGGAAAATTATGTCAAATTCTCTGTATTCTCAAAATTCATATATGCCCTCTCTAGATTTCTATCATGCTTCACTTATAAAGCATGAAATTAAAGGCTAACTGATGTCTTCTGACAGAAAGTGTAACAGTCATTCAGAAACAATGCCTGTTGTATTTTATTCCACTTGAAAAGTACATTAAGGATAAAGTCTCAAACTATGCATTTTCAGAATCTGACATCACTCACAAATAATTAGCCAATACAAATTAGGTCCAACATTGTGCATGTTCCACTAAGAAAAAATTAATTAGCCCTGGTAATTATGAATGTCATAGGCAAGTCCAGCTGTGGGCACTCTGACAGTGCTGTAACAAATAGCAATTTAAGGCATCACCTCTATGCCTCAAATATATGATCTTAAAAGACAGCAGCCCCTGGTATTGCCATTTCCTGCAAATATTAAGCAAATATCCTTGAAGAAGAGCATATTTTATATAACCACACATTTTGGACTAAATCTGAGCCAGGAATGAGAACAAATGTTACTCATATCTGATTTATATTTGACAAATACAGAGATATCATAAACTCCTGGTTTGAATGCCTACATGCTATTTCCATGGCAACTGCATAAACATTTTCCTCATAACACACAGCCATCTTCATTCTTTACATACCATTATTTATTTTTTTCTACTCTCAGGGGAAAGCCTAATTTATTCCCCGGGGGGGGGGGGAAATCAATGATTTTCTTAATCAGTGGCATTTGAAGAGTAGGTGGCACAGTTCTTTTTATGGAAAAGCAATTTCCACCAACGCTCTTGCTAAGTGATAAGACTGGGGGAGAATAAAAGGAGTACTTGTTTTAGGGAAAGCGTGAGTACAAGTTGCAATGAATAATCCTTCAAAAGAGAGGAGAATATATATTAGAAACCCACAGAAGCTTGGCCAAAGTAATCACATGCAACTCCAACTTCTCCATGTGTGTGGAGTATCAGGGAGACTCTTATGGGAGAGTGATCTTTCATTCCTACAGTTTTGACAGTCTTTGAAAAAATTCCTTTGCTACTTTCCTTGTGTGATAGAGACTGCACAGAATGGCCTGCAACTGGAGGCAAGAGAAAGACTACCCACTTTAAAGCAGATCAAATGACAGCTAAAAGGAAAGATAAAAGGAAACCACATCAGGTTCCTTCACTTTGTCTATTCTTTGAGCCTAAGGTAATTACCACAGATTCAAATGGCAGCAGATGGAAGACATCCCATATTGAATTTTAGCTATCAAATTAATAATTTCTCAAAATCCTCAAAGGGACAGTGAATCAACTAACATTCTTCAGTGGACTCAGAGCTCACTCTCCTTCTCTTGGCACCAACCAGTGTGACAACACTCATCAATGTTCTGTTACTGTTTATATAGGATTCCCTCAAAAGACCTATATAATGCCCCTTTGGTCTAACATAGCGGTCTGTCAATAGTACGTTAGTAGATTAAATGAATCTTTATTTATTCATAATGTATATACACATTTCCTATAACATATAATGCTTCTCAAATGATGAAACAAGTTTCCAATAATTCCTTCTACCATTTTTTTTTAAAGATTTTATTTATTTATTTGATAGACAGAGATCACAAGCAGGCAGAGAGGCAGGCAGAGAGAGAGGAGGAAGCAGGCCCCATGCAGTGCAAAGAGCCCGATGCGGGGCTCGATCCCAGGACCTGGGATCATGACCCGAGCCGAAGGCAGAGGCCTCAACCCACTGAGCCACCCAGGCGCCCCTCCTTCTACCATTTTGATGTTTCTATGCTTGTGGCAGTCTTATTACTTTCTCCACTTCTACAAGGTGAACCTCTTAGCATCCTCTTTCATTTACCTCTGAGGCCCTCGTTAAGGCAACAGGCAATGCCCTTTTCTTTCTTTTTGGTTTTGTTTTTAAATGCTCAATACTAGGGGTGCCTGAGTGGTTCCATCGGTTAAGCATCTGCCTTAGGCTCGGGTCATGAGCCAGGGGTCCTGGGAGTGAGTCCCATGTTGGGCTCAACGCTCAGCGACGAGTCTGCTTCTCCCTCTCCCTCTGCCATTCCCCCTGCTTGCACGCACCCCCTCTCTCAAATAAATAAATAAAATCTTTAAAAATGCTTAATATTACCTATCGAAAAGATTAATCTTTCTTCATTGGATTGTTTCCACACCTTTGTCAAAAAATCCACTATATACATATAGATTTGTGAACTGCTTATTCTTTTCCATGGATCGATGTGTTTATTCTTTTAATAATCATACAATATACTGCTTGGTTATTTTAGTTCTACACTAAATCTTGATACCAATTCTGCTCCTACTCAAAATTGTTAGGGCCTTTTTAAAAAAAAAGATTTTATTTATTTATTTGACAGAGATCACAAGTAGGCAGAGAGGCAGGCAGAGAGAGAGGGGGAAGCAGGCTCCCCACTGAGGAGAGAGCCAGTGCGGGGCTCGATCCCAGGAGCCTGGGATCATACCTGTGCCGAAGGCAGAGGCTTTAACCCACTGAGCCACCCAGGCGTCCCTGTTAGGGCCTTTCTTATTCCTTGGCCTGTCCAAATAAACTTTAGAATTAGCTTGTCTACTGCTACAAAACAGCTCCTCCTGGGATTTTAATAGGGTTTTCAGAACAATTTGGGGGAATCAACATGTCAACAATGTTGACTCTTCCAATAGTTGAGCACAGTATCCTCCATTTAATAAAATCTTCTTTGAGGGGCGCCTGGGTGGCTCAGTGGGTTAAAGCCTCTGCCTTTGGCTCAGGTCATGATCCCAGGGTCCTGGGATCGAGCCCTGTGTCGGGCTCTCTGCTCAGCAGGGAGCCTGTTTCCCTTCCTCTCTCTCTCTCTGCCTGCCTCTCTGCCTACTTGTGATCTCTGTCAAATAAATAAATAAATAAATCTTTAAATAAATAAATAAATAAAATCTTCTTTGATTACTTTCATCAGATAGATGCTCAATACTTTTCATTAAATTTATACCTATTACATATTTTATAGTATTATAAATGGCGTTTTCTAAAATTTCAACTTCTAATTGTTAATTACTAGTATGTAGAAATATGATTTATTTTTATATAATGATTCTTGTATCCTGTGACTTTGCTAAATACACTTATTAGTAGTAATAACAGATTTTGGGGGGATAGATTCTTTGGGATTTTCTACATAGAACATTGTTTTATTTGCAACAATTTTATTTGCAAATGTTTCCTTTTTTTAAGATTTAATTTTTTTTTCAGTGTTCCAAAATTCATTGTTTTTTGCACCACACCCAGTGCTCCATGCAATACATGTCCTCCATAATATCCACCACCAGGCCCATCCTACCTCCTACTCCTCCCCTCCAAAACCCTCAGATTGTTTCTCAGAGTCCCTATTTCCTATTCAATCGGTATTCCTTTTATCTTCTTTTTCTTCCCTTTTTAGGACTGGTTATGACCTCTAGTACAATGTTGACCTCCTTGCCTTATTCCTATATTAAGAGGAAAGCATTCCATTTTTAATCATTAAGTATGATATTAGCTACAAGATATTTATATTTGCCCTTTACCAGGTTGAGGAAATTGCTTCTATTCCTAGTTCGTTGAGAGTTCTTTATCATGAATTCAGGCAGTATCTAACTATTGAGATCATCATATTTTTTCCTTTTGTTGCTATGTGAATTGTACAGAACCATTTTTGAAGATTAAAACAACCTTATATTCCTGAGGTAAAGCCTACTTAAAGATCATAATGTATTATTTCTATATTTTGCTATTTTTTATTTGAAAATATTTTAAGATTTTTGAGTCTGTGTCTACAGTTTTTAATTTTGTATTTATCTTTAGCCCATTCTGATGTCATGATAATACTGATCTTAAAAATTAGTTGGGAAGTGTTCTTTATTCTTTTATTTCCTGGCTGAGTTTGGGCAGAATTGATATTATTTCTTCCTTAAATGCTTGGTAGGATTTGCCAATAAAGGCATCTGGGCCTAGAATTCTCTTTAGTGGAGTGTTTTAAAAATTTTATTTATTTATTTATTTATTTTATAGACAGAGGTCACAAGTAGGCAGAGAGGCAGGCAGAGATGGCCGGGGGCGGGGGCTGGAGGGGTGGAACAGGAAGCAATATGGGGCCTGATCCCAGGACCCTGGGATGGTGACCTGAGCTAAAGGCAGAGGCTTTAACCCACTGAGCCTCCCAGGCGCCCCTAGTGGAGAGTTTTAAATTCCAAATTCAATTCTTTAATTATATAGGCTATTCAGATTATCTGTCTTTTCTTGAGAGCCCTGGTATTTTGGGTCTTCCAAATTTTTCCATTCAGGTTTTTGAATATATAGGCCCAATTCTGTTCATATCTTATCTCTTGATGGGTATTTAGTTTGTTTTCACCTTTTGACTATTGTGAATAGTGTGGCTATGGACATTTTGTATACACACATTTGAGAGAGACCCTGTTGTCAATTCTTTTGAGTATACATCTAGGAGTGAGATTCCTAGGTCATATGATAATTCCATGTTTAACTTTATGAGGGACCACCTAACTTTTACAGCAGCTGAAACATTTCACAATCTTACCAGCAATGTATGAGGTTCTAATTTCTCCATGTCCTCACCAACACTGCCATTTCCCCCCCCTTTTTTTAGTTATAGCCATCCTTGTGGATGTGGCATCCTATTGCATTGTGGCTGGCACACCTTTTTTTTTTTTTTAATTTGGACACCTGCCTGGTGATTTGGGGAGGCTGTACATAAGAGTACAAGGATCCTAGTGATTTTTCATTCTTGGTGGATGGGCAATAGATAGAAATACTAGTTAAGAAATCTATCTGGAAATGAAGGTACTAACTACATTTCTCCTAACTACATTGCATCTAAACAAAGCATCCACGTCTTGTTTCCTTTTAAACATTCCTCATGCGAAACTTACCTGCCAGTTATACAATGGCCCTTTATTTATCATCAGAGAGTTCTATAGCACCAGAATGTTTTATGCTTTCCTTCCTTTCTATACACCAAACCAGAGGAAGGAAACAAAAACTAGGCCTGATTCCAAGAAGAATGAGTTTCTTGGGGATCGATAGTTTCCTTTCATTTTTACAATTTGGCAATTTTAGATAAGCTTTCCTGTGACCATGTGCTAGAATTGTTAATCTTCAAAATATATAAGTGAGAATGATAATGCTATTTTTTTCTTCCACTATTCTGTTGCTACTACATGGGGTCAATTACTTCAGAATTAAAGTACCAGTAGGATTGGGAATAACTGGCTTGCCTGTTACAAGCATTTTTTGTTGATTTCCAGCTTTTCACTGTTATACGAGCATGATGGGTGAAGTTTCCTTTTAGGAACAGAAACAAGGGAGTTCTCTGCATTTATTATGCTCTGAAATAGCCTCATATATTTAGTGGTATTCCAGCTGGTTGTCATTAACTTAACACATTTATTGCTAATTATAGTTGGCACAATGACTCCAAGGGTTAAAATATGTTCTCAACACCTTCGGTGATGTCCTTCACAATTGCCGCAGATTCCTGTCTCTCCCTCAATCATCAACCTCCCTCAATCATAGACCTTTGGCGAAAGGACCTCTCAGCTCTTCTCAAAGTCCAGATAAACATCATCTCCCTGGGTCATTTTGTTACAGTATTTTCACACACAGCACCACAGGCGTAATGGTAATACATGTGTAGCAGAGAATTGCTACCACATGACACAGTCATTTCTTGCTCATTTGACTATACTAGAGAATATTTCTAATCTCAGTAGTAAAGAGTTTAAAAGAAATCTAACGTTAGAGCAGATGTCAGCCCCAAAAAGTAATTGTTTTCCCAAGGAGTCTTTAAAAATATATTTGAAAACCTACAGAATGATGGAATTATATTCTTCTAAAACACAACGCAGATTTACTATGATGACAGCAGCACTCTGGGTAGCAAAAAGAGAACAAAGCCACAACACAACAGCAAATCTCCACAACTGACGAGAGTATATTATCTACTCTACTGTGTTCTATTTTATTTTGAAATCATATGAAAAAATATAATTAAATATCACACATCAATGAAAAACACAAAAGTGCATCAGTGAAAGATGCAAATGTACAAATGCAAAATGTTACTATTTATACTGCATATTGTTTCTGAGTACATGCATTATAAGCACATATTTCACCAACCTCATAGAGCATTTTCTCTGGAAAAGGAAAGATAGGAATGAGATTGGAGAGTGAAATAAAGAGGATTTCAAGTGTTCCTAAATTGTTTAATTTCTTTTAGCAAGAATGACAAAATGTTAGCATTCGTTTCATTCTTAGTGATGAGAGAATTCTAAATTCTTCTTAATTCTTGGAAATTTTCATAATAAAAAAATTGTTAAGAGAAATAAAAATAACACCTGGTTATGTTTTAGCTTGGAAGTAAAGCAGATTTATAAGCAAAGAAAACATGAGGAAGAACCTTCTTTCTTGGGAGTAGTGTCTGACCAAAATATATTTTATATATTTTAGTGTATGGCTTGAAAGAATACTTGAAGTGATACTGCAATTTCTGAGTAATATTGGGCAAGTAAATTTGTTTCCAAGGGCTTCCATCCCCTTTTAGGTTAAGAAAAGGTGTCAAAATAAAATATCTCAGATAATCTCTTCAACTTTAAAAGTCGATGACTTTTTCCCCCTTAGAAAAGGTAAGTATATCTGTGCACTGTTATCTCCTTTGCCTAGAATTCTTTTTCTCTAGCTTGTTCCCTGGCAGTAAACTCCTATTTATCCACTAACACTCACAAAGGATACCTTTGTGCTTTGGGACATCTTCCCTCACTCTTCCCAGGTAGGGAAAATGACTGTCAGAATTCTCTGCTCATATTTCCATTAAACACTTGACACACTGGTACATCTATTTACACATCTGCCTGCCCTGCTAGACAGTGAGCCACTGAGGACAGACCCTGTACCTTATGTGCCTTCCATAGTGACATGCTTATAGCCAAGAGAGATGTAATATAGACAAACCACTTGATGCTATGTTAGCAGGAAATAAGTTTAAAAATTTTTACCTATTGCAAATATTATTTTTCCCAAGTAAATATGTGATGAATGAATGAATGAGTCAGTAATACAAAATGGCATGAAGTTTACTCCATTGTCAGGTATGCTGATAATCCGACAAGAAGGCAGGAGTAATCCAGAAGCTCTCTCAACATTCTCTCCAGAAGAATCCATAGGATCATCTTGAATTTTATAGCCTCAGTTTAGAAAGCAAGGTTGAAATAACTTTTCTTGTTTTATTTTTGCTTATCTTCCTAATACACAGTCCCCCCGTCACAAGAGGGACACAAAACACTCTTCTTATTTAAGCAAAATCTCAGGAAATTGAGATTCTGAAAAGCTGCTATAAATAAGTAAAATATTTGATCATATTTTTGGGGTATCATACAATTGGCTCAAACAGTTCATTCAACCCCTGTTCTCAAATGGGGACTGACTACGATTCCTTTGGTGGAGGAGGAACAGTAATATGAGGAAGGGAGAAAGAACTTGGTGGAAAATGGCAAGTAATATATGAAAATCTTGCTGGGATTTGAGGAATTGAGTTAAATCTATACATTCGTTTGGGGAAAACTGGCATCTTTAATATGCTGAGTTTTGGTGATAGGCTTAATCATCTGAAACCCTGATGACAGGTTAATATACTCCGTTTTCTACACTTAGAATATGAAGTATCTATTTGAAGGGACTATATGTAAATTTAACAAAAAAATTATGCCATTGGGTTCATTACTATTTTAGTCTTTAGGGATAGTATCAGTTTCTGAGACTGAAAAACAATGAAAAATTTCCAGGGATAAAGAGAAAGGCAAATAAGACTTCAAGGGATGACAGGTGAGCAGAGGTCATTTGCATTCCCCCCACCCCTGTCTCCTACCTTTCTCTGTCTTCTAAGTCTCTAAATCAAATGAAATGTGGATCTACTGAGATCACCTCCAAGTAACTTAGCCTTTACTTGGGAGTAGATGATCTTTTATACAGTAAATAATATTTTAAAAACAATTGAAATAATGATAAATTACTGACAAAGTGAAACTGATGCTACAAAAGGAACATGATACATGCCACGAGGGAGCATAACTTCACAAAGCTGAGATGAGCATGGCACTAATAATAAGAATTTGCTAGCTTTCACTACATAAGCAAGCAACCGCAACACACCGTAATGAGTATTTGTACACTAGAACATACTTCCAGTTAAGAGTTCAGGCTGTGAAGTCAGACAGAACTGGCTCTATAACTAACAAACCTGATGCAGGGCAATTAACTTCTCTGAGAATGTGTTTCCTCATATGTAAAATGGAGATATTCCACAAGACCCATGTCAAATACAGTTGTGAAACTCGAGATAATGCATATTAAACACTGATCCCAGTGCTTGGCATATGGTAATCACTCAATACGCATAAATCACTATTATTTTTAATTCCTTTTTTTCTGTGCAAATTTTACACAGGCTTCCCTTCATAAGGAGAGTTTTGCAAAATACAGGTGCTGTAGAGGATGTTCTAAAGGCATACCAAGCTTTATAAACTTTATAAAGATTCTAGATGGATATATTGTTTAGAGTGGTCTTGTACTCTGCAAGAACATATCCCCAAGAATCCTAACTTTAAGCTGATGAAATGAATTTAGATAAAACTGGGTGTTTGACTCCACTTTATCATCATATAGCTAGAATGTTTAAATATTAGCCTCTTCAAAGTGTCCATGATAGTTTGCACAATTAGAAATATGAACTCCTATTGAACTCCCAATTGTACAAGTTAGAAATCCTGTTAATTGTACAACTAAATCAATTCCATTCCTTCTTCAAACATCATAGACTTGGGATTTTGGAGGCACTTAGCTTGAATGAGGCCAGAAGAATTAAATATGTAAATACAGATGGTCTTCTTTAATTCTATGTACCTCATGGATATGAGTTACATGACTTTTGAACTGGGCTAGATGGTAGAATCAGTGCAGTTCCTTTATTTTGTAGAGAGGTCAAGTTCTATCCTATTCTGTTCCTTGATAACATTATAACACCGAAAAATAATTGGCAGTGAGAAAAGTAGAAATTAATACTTGGAAATATCCACTATCTATAGATTTCAATGATCCTATCCATGGTTACCAAAACTACTGAGAGACAGATTTAATGGAATTAAGAGTTTGATAAAGAGTGGTAAAAGTACCACAGTAAAAATTCTGACAATATTGTTTGTTTTTGATGTATAATGTATTAATCTCATTAATGAAACTATGGTTATATAAGATTATAGAAGCAGACATAATTAAATGGGTAAAGAAAACTGAGATCATCACTGAGGAAGATAAAATATGTGATAACTTTCTACATACTACCTTACGTGTGTAAATGAACATTCAGCACTTTAATTTCTTCAGTGTTTCAAAAGTTACTTTCTTCAACTTTATTTTTTAATGGTTGAGAAGTAGAAAGAATTTACTGGACATTTAGAAAGCGCTAAATGCTACTACATGGGTGGTAGTGGCAAGAACATGGAGAAGTGCTAACTATACCCTCTGTAGAGGTTTAAAGCAACAATTGGAGAAGTTTTAAAAAATATCGATGTTCAGGTATTTTTTTTATCAAGGTTAATGTTAGCACAGGAAAGAATAATAGGTACTCTTTAACCTGGGTTACACCTGTCAGTTTGAATAAAGCCCTTGAAATAGGTGGTGTATTCCTTAGAATTATTAGGACTAGCAACTGATAGTGTATTTGATTGATTTTCATATATGCAGTTCATCACAGGAACCTAGTTTTTAGTCAGTTGCACCCATTCACTACCAAGATACAGTGACTCAAACAAATGCTTACCATCAAAATCAAATTAGTACACTAGCAACGAATTGTTCACTAAGATGCTTTAAAAATTTTGCAAACATTTGAATCTTTACCAAACATGCACTGAAACAATTATGGCCTAAGATCAAGGAGATTTAAGAAGACTGAGAAGCAGTCTTAAGTCTTTCTACAATTGCTTTCTGCTCTACGTGAAATGCAAGTTTGTTGTAATTTCACAAGAAGAAATACTTTTATAATCTTTTCCAGTTTTTCTCTTCTTTTCTACTCTGGATTCTTATTTCTAATATCTCTAAATTCCTGAGGGGAGGGCAAAGGAGAAAATATTGATTAAATAAAAAGATGTCAGGTAAGAAGGCAAAAAGATCAAGAGACCAAACGTTGAGTAAGGAAACTAAAAAACAAAAAGAAATAAAGTTCAGAAAACAAGACTAAAAAACCTTTGCATATGCTACCATTTCATGTTGCCCAAGTTATTTATGAGAGGAAAAATATTTGGTGAAAAATGGACCTACAAATAGACTAGTACTATGCTATATTTCTACTCAAATAAGCTTATCTGTTTCTACGTTAAGAAGTTCATAACCTGGGGGGAAAAAAAAAACAATTCTTTTGAGCACTATCAGGGTCAACATTAAGGGCCAAAACAAAGACCTGACTATGCCAAATAAGTTATAAGGTTTTCACTTATGACCCAGTAATTGCACTACTGGGTATTTATCCTAAAGATACAAACGTAGTGATCCGAAGGGGCACGTGTACCCAAATGTTTATAGCAGCAATGTCCACAATAGCCAAGTTATGGAAAGAACCTAGATGTCCATCAACAGATGAATGGATAAAGAAGATGTGGTGTATATCTATATACAATGGAATACTATGCAGCCATCAAAAGAAATGAAATCTTACCATTTGCGACGACATGGAGGGAACTAGAGCGTATTATGCTTAGCGAAATAAGTCAATCGGAGAACGACAACTATCATATGATCTCCCTGATATGAGGAAGTGGAGATGCAACGGGGGTGGGGTTAAGGTGGTAGGAAAAGAAAAAATGAAACAAGATGGGATCGGGAGGGAGACAAACCAAAAGAGACTCTTAATGTCATAAAACAAACTGAGGGGGGTTGGGAGAGGGTGGTGGGGTTACATTATATGTTTAAATAAAAAAGCTTAAAGAAAAAAAAAGTTTTAAGGTTTTCAGCTTCATCTATACTTTGGTATTTGTAGGGTAAATATTTAAAATTAAAAAGAAATCCTTTCAAGTCATATAAAGTTCTCGGTGGAAGTGTAACACAATATGAGAATTGTCACACAATATGAGAATTCTGGTTACCGTTTAAATTTGAAGTACTTCATCCATTATGGTGACAAAGGTGGTTTTAGCAGCTATCATTACATTCGTTTAAAATTTCAAAGTGCTTTGAGTCCTTCCAGGATGAATTTACTTTCTTCCTTGCCTTGGATTCCTTAACTTATTTTCTGAAGACTGCAATGTTTACTGTAAGAGAAAAAAATAAAGAGATGAATTGGAGAGTAAACTAGTTTTAGATGGACATTTTTCTTTCCTTTAGGATGTTCTTAATTTCACCCTCACTCAACAGTTATAATTAGTCTTATTCATTTAAGAAGTAATTTCCTTACTTAAGTGGACACATGGATAGAAACCTACACACTCAGTTAAGAACCAAGTAATGTATAAGAATCAAACTAGCAGTGATACACTTGAGACTTTCTAAGACTTCACTTGATTGAACACTTCTGTTTTTGGCTATGTGAGAGTTAAAGGTAAGAACATTAATTGAATGAGAAATATTAAACCTTACTTCATCTTTATAAAAATCCAATTCTAAAAAAGTAACAATGTCCAATTCTGATACACCCTTTGTAAAATATAGAAGTAGGTATCTCCAAATGCAAAAGCTTCTCCAGCTACTTTGCAATTTTACTTTAGGCTCAAATATGAAACATATTTATAATTTGGTATACAAGGTATCACCTAAAATCAAATGAACAAATTCCTATCTATTTCTGACTCTGGGACACCAATTATATGTACGTTCAAACTGGCACAAACCCCTCATTTGTTTTCTATGTAACACAAAATATAAGAAAGATAACTATAAGAGTTAGGTAGAAAGAGAAAGTGAAATGTATTTATTTTGATCCCCGATTGTGCTTATTACAGAGTAGAACCTTTCAATAAATAAATATTAAGACATCAGAAAGGCATTTTATTTTTTTTAATATTTTATTTACTTATTTGACAGACAGAGATCACAAGTAGGCAGAGAGGAGGAAGCAGGCTCCCCGCCGAGCAGAGAGCCCAATGGGGGGTTCGATCCCAGGACCTGGGATAACAACCTGAGCCGAAGGCAGAGGCTTTCACCCACTGAGCCACCCAGGCGCCCCAGAAAGGCATTTTAAAATGGAAGCTTCTGTTTGTGTACCATCAAACAATGTCTATCTCCAACACGGTTGGGTTACTCAGGATGAAAACAATACCCAATGTGTTTACAATGGTTATACCTCTATTTCATGCGGCACATAATAATATTAACAATAACATTAAGTGGCATATATGAGGATTATCATCAAGGAAGGATAGATAGATGATAGGTAGATAAACAATGATGTCCAGGAAAACATACACAGTGGCAATATTACTCAGTCTTCTTTCCATTATTAGAAGAGTCTTTCAAGAAGAAAAATGCAATTTATGCCCATTTTACTTTGAAATCTGAATGTGAAAAAAAATTGAACACATGGGTATACACATATTGGTAACCTAGCAAAGTACATAGTAGTAGAAAAGTACTTTCCCAAGGGTAGGTGTTTGGTCAGTGGCAAAACTGAAATGAGAACCTAGATTCTCTTCCCAATGCAGTGTTCCATTATCCTCCTATAATCCATCCTGCTTTCCTGTCCTCTCAGCGCCCAAATTATTTTTTCTGGATAATTTATTTTCAGACTTGTAGGTATTCCATCATAATTTAGCCATTGAAAGCTTACCCAAGGAGACATAAACGGTGTTTAATTAAATCTTAACATTTCATATGTGCAATCTGTAGACAGGGTAGAGTTGGGTCTTGTATTTTTATCCAGTCTGAAAATCTCTGACTTTAATTGGAGAGTTTAGTTCATCAATATGTAATATGATTACTGAAATGAGTGGGCTCAAAACTACCATTTTGTTGTTTGTTTTCTATTTCTACTGTTTCCTGCTTTTTGTTTTATTTTGTTCCTATTCTACATTTTTCTGCCTTAACTTCAGCTAATCAAATATTTGCGATATTTTACGGGCGTTGGTGGTATAGTGGTGAGCATAGCTGCCTTCCAAATATTTGCGATATTTTACCTTAACTGCTGGATATTTCTTTCTATTAGGGTATGATACTCTAATAATATGCATCCTCAAATAACCACTGTTTACTTAAAATTAATATTGAGTATCATGCAAAGCATAAGAATTTTGCAATGGTATCATTCCATTTACTACAAAACCCTTTTGTTAATCTCATATATCATACCTCTATTTCTATTATAAAACCCATAGTAAAATGGTTTTAACTTTTGCTTTAAGACCTCAGCTTTCGAAAAGAAAAAAAAAAAAGTCATCTTTCTTCTAAAGAAAATAACAGAAGGAAAAAAAAGATAAGCATTTTATATTTATTGGTTTTGGTGGTTTTCATTTCTCCTATACAACAGTTTCCATTTGGTATCACTGCCCCTCAACTTAAAAACCTTCTTTTTTTTTAATTTATTTTTTTTAAGATTGTATTTATTTATTAGTTAGAGAGAGAGAGAGAGAGCAAGCACAGGCAGACAGAGAAGCAGGCAGAGGCAGAGGGAGAAGCAGGCTCCCTGCCGAGCAAGGAGCCCGATGTGGGACTCCATCCCAGGATGCTGGGATCATGACCTGAGCCGAAGGCAGCCGCTTAACCAACTGAGCCACCCAGGAGTCCCTTAAAAACCTTCTTTTACTGGGTCATAAGGTAGCTCTATTTTCAATTTTTTAAGGAACCTCCATGCTGCTTTCCAGAGTGGTTGCACCAGCTTGCATTCCCACCAACAGTGTAGGAGGGTTCCCCTTTCTCCACATCCTCGCCAGCATCTGTCATTTCCTGACTTGTTCATTTTAGCCATTCTGACTGGTGTGAGGTGGTATCTCATTGTGGTTTTGATTTGTATTTCCCTGATGCCCAGTGATGTGGAGCACTTTTTCATGTGTCTGTTGGCCATCTGGATGTCTTCTTTGCAGAAATGTCTGTTCATGTCCTCTGCCCATTTCTTGATTGGATTATTTGTTCTTTGGGTGTTGAGTTTGCTAAGCTCAATTGCACTACTGGGTATTTATCCTAAAGATACAAACGTAGTGATCCAAAGGGGCACGTGTACCCGAATGTTTATAGCAGCAATGTCCACAATAGCCAAGGTATGGAAAGAACCTAGATGTCCATCAACAGATGAATGGATAAAGAAGAGGTGGTATATATATATACAATGGAATACTATGCAGCCATCAAAAGAAATGAAATCTTACCATTTGCGACGACATGGAGGGAACTAGAGCGTATTATGCTTAGCGAAATAAGTCAACTGGAGAAAGACAACTACCACATGATCTCCCTGATATGAGGAAGTGGAGATGCAACGGGGGTGGGGGTTAAGGTGGTAGGAAAAGTAAAAATGAAAGAAGATGGGATCGGGAGGGAGAAAAACCAAAAGAGACTCTTAATGTCATAAAACAAACTGAGGGGGGTGGGGGGGAAGAGGGGTTGGGTGAGGGGGGTGGGGTTACATCATATGTTTAAATAAAGCTTAAATAAAGTAAAACAAAACAAAACAAAAAAAACCTTCTTTTATTACTTCTTACATTGTAGGTCTGCTGACAATGAATTATCTACTTTTTTTAAATCTGAAATCATCTTTATTTTACCTTCATTTTTGAATGACATTTATAATCAGTATAACATTCTGAGTTGAAAGGTACTTTTTTTCCCTCATAGCTCTTTCAAGATATATTATTCTTATTCAAGATATTTTTTGGCTTCCATTATTCCAATAAGTTGGTAGTTGTTAATATCACTGTTACCCTGGTTACACTGTGTATAAGGTTTCTTTTGTTTTCTGGCTGTTTTCAAGACTTTTCTCTTGATCTTAGATTTCTAGAAATATAACTACTATGTGCCTAGATTTAGTTTTATTTTTCTTGGGGTTCACTGAGCTTCCTGGCTCTTCAAATTAGTGTTTTGCTAAATTTGATGTTTTCAGTCTGTAATTATTTAAAAAAAATTCTGGTCCATTTTCTCTCTTTTCCTTCTAGGTTTAATATACATGAGGCTGACTGATTGTAATCCCACTGGTCACTGAGCTTCTATTTTAATCTTTTTCTCTGCCAGAGAAAGATAATTTCTACTGATCTGTCAAGGTCCCTTTTTTGCCAACTCTCATCTGCTATTAAGTCTATCCAGTGAATTTTTTATTTCAGGTATTTTATTTCCAGTTCTATAATTTCCTTTTTATTTAAAAAAAATAGTTTCTAAACAAATGTTGGTGAGGATGTGGAGAAAGGGAACCCTCTTACACTGTTGTGGGAATGAAAGCTGGTATAGCCACTCTGGAAAACAGCATGGAGTTTCCAAAAGATGTTAAAAATAGAGCCACCCTACAGCCCAGCAATTGCACTATTAGGTATTTAACCCAAAGATACAGATGTAGTGAAAAGAAGAGGACACCTGTACCCCAATGTTCATAGCAGCAATGTCCACAATAGCCGAGCTGTGGGAGGAGCCAAGATGTCCTTCAACAGATGAACAGATAAAGAAGATGTGGTTCATATATACAATGGAGTATTACTCAGCCATGAGAAAGGATGAATACCTACCATTTGCATCGACATGGATGGAACTGGAGGGGATTATGCTAAGTAAAATAAGTCAAGCAGAGAAAGACAATTATCATATGGTTTCACTCATATGTGGAACATAAGGAATAGTGCAGGCCCACAGAGGAAGGGAGGGAAAACTGAAGGAGAAGAAATCAGAGAGGGAGACAAACCATCAGAGACTCTGGATTCCAAGAAACAAACTGAGGGGTACAGAAGGGAGGGGGAGCCAAATGATGGGGTAACTGGGTGATGGGTATTAAGAAGGGCATGTATTGTGATGAGTGCTGGGTGTTATATGCAACTGATGAATCATTGAACACTACATCAAATACTAATGATGTACTATATGTTGGCTAACTGATCATAATAAAAATAGTCTCTCTCTCTCTGCAGAGATAGTCACCATTATATAATAGCTGGTTTAAAATTACTGTCCCTTGGGGCGCCTGGGTGGCTCAGTGGGTTAAGCCTCTGCCTTCGGCTCAAGTCATGATCCTAGGGTCCTGGGATCAAGCCCCGAATCGGGCTCTCTGCTCAGCAGGGAGCCTGCTTCTCCCCAACCCCTACCTGCCTGCCTCTCTGCCTATTTGTGATCTCTCTCTGTCAAATAAATAAATAAAACCATTTAAAAAAAGTAATAAAATTACTGTCCCTTAACTAACATCCATGTTGACTTTTTCCTCAACTATGGGTAATACTTTCCTAGTTGTTCACATGATTAATAATTTTTTATTCTATACTGGACAATATAGATGATATGCTATAGAAACTGTATTTTGTTACCCTCTTTTGAAGTGTGTTAATTTTTCTTCTACTAGGGAGTTCACTGGGTGATTGTCTTGAATTTGTAGATGCTTGGTTTTACATTTTGTTAGGGAAGGTATGTTTCCGCTTTGCCCTCAGTCCTAGAATAAATCCCTTAGGGCTTATAGTCTTTACTTCTAAGACAGGACCCTTCTAAGATTTCAACAAAAACCCTAATGTGTTTAATAGGACTCAAATCTGATTAGAAATATCACCTGAACAACTTTCCATGTCAGCTATCACTTTCCTCGAGGCTCTAATGTAGTCTCCTCTACACATATGAATTTAGACATCAAACCATGAAATTAAAAGGAATACAAGTGCAAATTTTGAGGCCCCCTTTATGCTATATCTCTTTCTTTTATGGGCATTTTCACCACTGTATTCCAGGACAATCTGCATGAGTTGTGTATTAGATAGTGCTAACCTATCAATATTGGATTCTTGATTGCAATAATTTTATCTAGTTTTTTCAGAGGTGATAAGGTCAGCAACTTACTCCCTCAAATGAGTCAGGAAAAATCATTATTTTTACAACTTGTGTGTAAATTTCAAATTATTACAAATTAAAAAGAAAAAAAACAAAGTATCAATAGACCCTATCCCAATACAGCTATATGCTTAAAAACAAAGTAATTCTGTAGTGAAATAAATTGAGGTAAAGTTACTCATTGTTTTCCTTTTAGCAATTCAAAATATATATTACCATGTCAAATATTTCTACAAATCATGCATTAGGCATACTTTCATTTATTCATCTTTCCAACCACAAATAAACTGTATACTTAGGGCCTACTATATGAAAGGCAATGTTGGAGAGATAAAGAAGTAATAAAGGAGGCAAGATCTCTTCTCTTCATTGAGTTTCCATTGTAATACAGAAAGAGACAAATAAGAACTAATTTCAGATGCTCTGAAAATAATAAAACTGGGTGTTAGAGACTGGGAAGGTATAGATACTTTTAGTGCATCAAGGAAGACCTCTGAGGAGATGATGTTCAAGTTAAAACTGAATGAAATAATCCAGACATGCAATAATTTAGAACAATGTTCCAGACTTAAGACATACATGTCATGAGATAGGAATGAACTTAAAATGTTGATGGAGGGGTGCCTGGGTGGGTTAAAGCCGCTGCCTTCAGCTCGGGTCATGATCCCAGGATCGTGGGATCAAGCCCCGCATCGGGCTCTCTACTCTGCAGACAGCCTGCTTCCTCCTCTCTCTCTCTCTGCCTCTCTGCCTACTTGTGATCTCTGTCTATCAAATAGATTAAAAAAACAAAACAAAACAATAACACCTTCCTTTAAAAAAAAAATGTTGATGGAAAAAGTTTTCAAATTATTCAAACAAATGAGAATTTGTGAGAAATACCACACTCATCAAAAAACATGGCCAGAAAGTATGACTTCCAGTTATAAATAAATTAGTCATAGGGATGTAATATACAGCACAGTGACCATAGTTAATAATACTGTATTGCATATTTGAAAGTTGCTAACAGAATAAATCTTAAAAGTTCCCATCATAAGAAAAACAATTCTGTAACTTTGTATGGTCATGGATGTTAACTAGATTGTGATGATCATTTTGCAATATATATACAAATATCAAATCATCATGGTGTAACCTGAAATATACAGTTTTACCTAATATAAGTTGTATGCCAGTTACATTGCAATTTTTTAAAAATGAGGAAACTGATCTGATTTTAAACCTATTTATTAATTCCTATATAATGAAAACAATAGAATAATGATTATTTTAAATTCTTAACTTTTTTTTTTCCTAACTATGCGAATTGCCTGAGAAAACCCTGATATAACCTTTCACACTAAAAATCTGTCAAAGCAGGGCACCTGGTTGGCTCAGTGGGTTAGGCATCCAATTTTTGACTTCAGCTCAGGTCATGATCTCAGGGTCATGGGATTGAGCTGGAGGGGGAAGTCTGCTGAAGATTTTCTCTCTCCCTTTCCTTCACACCACTCCCATCTCTAAAGTCAATCAATCAATCAATCAAAACATTGGCTCCATATTGTATGATCTCGTTTACTTTGCTATCTAATAGTAGACAACAGTTCAAATAAAAATATCACTTGAAATTAAAACACAACACTCCACTAAGATCCTACAGCTTACCCGGGAGCTTTTTAATAATTTAGAGCAGGGACTGTCACACTATGACCCAGGGGCCAAATCTGACGAGCCATTTGTTTATGTATGGCCCACAAGGTAAGAATAACTTTTGCATTTTTAAACAGTTGGAAAAAAGGACAAAGAGTATTTTGAGATGCAAAAAATTATATGATATTCAAATTTTGTTGTCTAGAAATAAAGACTTATCAGAACACCGCTAGCTCATTTTTAATATATTGTTTCTAGTTGCCAATGTACTCTCAAAGGCAGAGTTGTTATAACAGGGACCATATGGCCCACAAAGTCTAAAATACATTATTTGACCCTTTATAGATAATGTTTGCTGATTCCTGGTCTAAAGTATACTGAACATGCTTATACTCTACAATGATAGGGTTAATACTTTAAAACATTACATCAAATGGTTCATTTAAGTACTTACCCACTGGTATGTTTAGTGTTTTGTGTTTTATTAGTAATTTTTTATTTAGTAATTAGTAATTTAGTAATTTAGTATTTTTTTATTTAGTAATAATTTTATATTTGAAATGACCATCCCATTATATTGAATTTTTATATATTCAAAAATTCATTTTCCTCATTTGTGAGATTTATGAGGTATTATGATAAATCATTTTCCTTGGGTCAGTTTCTGATTTAAAGTTTGAAATGGACTTTGAGTTGAGAAATAAATAAACATTCCTACAGTTGATACAAGATCATTTATATCAATACTGAGGAAAAGTGAATCAATGGTTAAATGTTAGGTAAAAAATCTGCTTGAGAGCTTCAGAATTTTGTAAAGGCGTCAAGTATTAAAAATTCATTCTGGAATGATTCAGTTTCCATTTCTGACCATGAGGGATTCAGCAGGTCTAGAATAATCCTCCCATTGCAAACAGCTAGAACACAGGATAAAATATAGGAAAGGACTATTTTCAGACACAGGCAGTGCAGGACCGTGATCCCTGAAAAAAAAAAAGAAACAAACAAGGCAAGGCCTACCATCACCAAAGCTTCTCAGCCAGGAAGCAATTAACCACTCCTGAGCAGGGAGGAAGAACCAGATAGAACCTGGCAATCTGGTTGACTTGAGGAGACAGAGAAAAAAGTGCAAGGAGGCCAAGGTGGCTAGACTTTATGCGGCAGAGTTCCAGAGAGGAGAGAAAGAGTTCCAGTAATTTCAATGAGGGCTCCCTAGAGTTTTTAGCTAAATAAAAACGTGTACATGAGAAGAGTAAAATTTCTTTAGACCAGCTAACAAGGATATCTAAGGAAAGAAAGTTACCAGGGAGTTGTAAGACAAAGGCTTCTCAGAGCTGACGTGGAGCCAAGATTTCAACAAAGTTCCTTCAAGCAAGAAGGGAAAAACCTTATTGAATATACAAGGCAGTAGTGATGCCAGAAGATCCACACCACAGAAGCAAGAGGAAAGTAACCCTAGAATAAAAGCTACTATAGACCCACCTGAAAAGACCCTGAAAGCTTAGGAAAAAAATCAAACTAATGATTTATAATGCCAGTCAGGAAAAAGTCCAGTACTCTTTAAAGGAATGCCACAAAATCAAGGACTCAACACATAAAATTCGCAAATATGTGACATTCAGTTAAAAATTACTGGACAAAGAAACAGGAAAATGTGACACACAACCAGAAAAATATCAGTCAATAGAAAGAGACAGACCTGGAAATAACAGGCATGGAGGAATTAATGGAGCAAAGGCATTGAAAGGATTATTACAAGCATGTTGCAGATTCAAGAACGTAAATGAAAACAGGAATATAGTGAAGAGAGAAATGGGGGGTTTTCTAAAAGAGCCAAATAGAACTTCTAGCAATTAAAAAAATATAAATATAATATTCAAAATCAAAATTTCACTGGATGAGACAAACAGTGGTTTATGCACTGCAGAAAAAAGAGATCAGTGAACTTCAAGACATTTTGGGGCACCTGGATGGCTCAGTCAGTAGAGCATGTGACTCTTGACCTCAAGGTCATGAGTTTGAGCCCCACACTGGGTGGAGAGACTAATAATAATAATAATAATAATTATAAAGGTGAAGTGCAGAAAGAAAAAAATGACTGTGAGGCAATGGAAAAATACTGTTATAAAGGTCTTACATTATATGAGAAGTGATAGAATATTATTTGATAATAGAATGTAGTAAACTAAAAAGGCACAGTATAAACCCTAGAGCAACCACTAAAATAAATAAATAAATAAAGAGGTAGAACAAAGAATAAGCCAGTAGGGGAATAAGCCAACAGGGAAGATTAAATAGAAAAGTATAATTAATTCAAAGGAAGGGTTAATAGAAAACAAACAGCAAGATGATAGATTTAAACCCAAACACACTGATAAATAAGTTAAATGTTAATTGTCTAAATAGTCCAATTAAAAAAAGATTAAAAAGTAAGATCAATATATGTTAGCTATCAGAATCCCACACTAAAATAAGGAAACAGGGTAAAAGTAAAAGGATGGAAGATATAACCAATAAATCAAAATCTTATAAAAGCTGGAATACCCATATTCCAGACAAAATAGAAGACAAAACAAATATTACCAAAGATAATGAGGAACATTTCACAATGATCAAGGATCAATTCATTTAGAACACAGAATAATTCTAAGTGCGTATGTATAGAATACCAGAAGTACAAAACACATGAAGCAAAAACTGATGAACTGAGGGGAGAAAACAAACAAGTATACAAATACAGTTGGAGACATCAACATTTTTCTCAGTAACTGGAAGAACAAGTACAGCGAAAGATAAAGAAGACTCTTTTTTCTTTTCTTTTATCAGCAAAGATAAAGAAGATTAGAATAGTACTCTCAACTGAAATGGTATTTATAGAATATGTAAACCAACAAAAGCAAAATATAAATTTTATACTGCATATGAAAGATTTACCAAGACAGACCATCTGCTGAGCCAGAAGTAAGTCTTAAGAATTAAAAGGATTGAAACTATACACAGTATGTTTCCTTATCACAATGGCACTAAATTAGAAATCAATAACAAAGATATTTAGAAAATTCCCAAACATTTACAAATTAAACAACATACTTCTAAAACAACTCAAGGGCCAAATAAAAAAATCACAAGGGAAATCAGAAAATATCTTGAAATGAATGAACATAAAAAGGTGCTTTGAGGAAATTTGTAGTTTTCTATGCTTTTATTGGGGGGGAAGGTCTAAAATCAATAACCTAAGCTTCCACCATAAAAAGCTAGAAAAGGGAACAAATTAAATCAAAATAAGTAGACACTAACAAAATAACCAAGAATAGGAATCAATAAAACAGACACCTGAAAAACCGGAAAGATGAATGAAACAAAAAACAGGTTATATGAAAAGAAGAAAAAAGTTTAGGCAGCTGGGTGGCTCAGTGGGTTAAAGCCTTCGGCTCAGGTCATGATCCCAGGGTCCGGGGATCGAGCCCCATGTCCGGCTCTCTGCTCAGTGGGGAGCCTGCTTCCTCCTCTCTCTCTGCCTGCTTCTACTGCCTACTTGTGATCTCCATCTGTCAAATAAAAAAATAAAATCTTAAAAAAAAAAAAAAAAGACAGAGTGTTCCAGTTCTACTACTGCCACTACTTAGTTGCTACTGAGTGACTTAACCTCTTACGTTTGGTTTCTCATTGTAAAATGAAAGGATATAATGAAATGATCTCCAAAGCCTCTCTTTATTCTAAAATCTTTTTCTATTCCATGCTTCTGTTACATTTTTACTGCCCCAAATTAACAAGGAACACAAAATATTTCTATGCACTCAAGTGGATTCGAAGTTCTTGCTTCAGACAGTGTGAGCTGGCTTTCAATATTCTCTGCTATTGGTTTTATGTGATCTTTTTATGGGGCTCTGAACATTTCACCTTACTTAACTAGCTTTGAGCAGCTGATCTTTAGATAATACCATTCTCCTCTATTTGAAATAACCAGGCCTCAGACTATAAGGACTATATAAGATTTCTATTCTCTTTGTCATATCAGACATTCTCTGTATTTTGCTATTAAAAAGTCTGTGAACCAAAATGTTGCTTGTTATTTTTAATTTAATAAGACATGTGGTATTGGCATTACTGGAGAATAGAAAGTAAGCCATTTTTAAAGGTTTCACATAATATGATAAAGTACTTTTTTATTTTTATTTTTTTAAAGATTTTTATTTATTTATTTGACAGAAAGAGACACAACAAGAGAGGGAACAGAAGCAGAGGGAGTGGGAGAGGGAGAAGCACGCTTCCGGCTGAACAGGAAGCCTGATGCGGGGCTGGATCCCAGCACCCTGGGATCATGACCTGAGCTGAAGGCAGAAGCTTAAGGACTGAGCAACCCAGCTGCCCTGATAAAGTACTTTAAAAAAAAGAAACTGAGTGGAAAATCTAGAGTTCCCCAAATCTTTTGCAATCTTTCGTATCTCCCGAAGAAGACCTGCAGACGAGCAACATTTCAGTCTACAGTATCTTTTTTTTTTTTTTTTTAAGATTTTATTTATTTATTCGACAGAGAGAGATCACAAGTAGGGAGAGAAGCAGGCAGAGAGAGAGAGGAGGAAGCAGGCTCCTCACTGAGCAGAGAGCCTGATGCAGGGCTCGATCCCAGGACCCTGGGATCATGACCTGAATTGAAGGCAGAGGCTTTAACCCATTGAGTCACCCAGGCGCCCCATGGCTACAATATCTTTCACTGAAATGTTGTTTATATATAAAGTTGAGCAAAGTCAGCAAGGGAGCTTATACAATTTTCATTTCAAAATCAGTGTTCATAGAAAATCTGATTGTAATTAATGGTCTTTGGTTTAAATTATCCTTGGAGATAGGTTCTCCTAAAAAAAGACCAGAGGGCAAATGATCATCAACTTTTTAAATTATGTTCAACTAGCCAACATTTAGTACATTATTAACAACACTCTCAATTTCACCCAGCAGAATAATTTTTGAATACTTATGAAAATTATCCAACCTTCTCAATTTGAGAAATAAAAATAAATGAAGGTGGCACATATATATGCCAACAAATACTCAATTAACTCTACTTGTGTGATAGTGTTTTTCTCTGAGTAAATTCAAATATCCAGGCAACGACAAATGGACTGATATTACAAATATATGCCAGCAGATTTGGTAACTCCACTTTATCACCTATATTTCTTGTTTTAAAAAATATGAATCAACTCATTTAATTCTTTAAAATATACACCAATATATAAAATGAAGTCCTGACCTATATTTGTTAAATAGCAATACATTTAGAAAAAGAAAAACAAATAAATATTTTCTTATAACTCTACTGCCATGTAAGCTTTAAGAAGAAAGCAGCAAATCAGTTTCTTACATTTCCTTGCTGTCTGGATCACATTCACATACAAACACACACAAATCAACATCTTTGTATTTCCCTCGCCATCACCCTGAAATTTACTAAACATGACATCAAAAAGTATCTGAAAGTTCCTCATATTTCCATATGTCTATTAAGAATTGATCTCATATTAGAAAGTACCCTGGCATAGAAACCAAATTCCATAGAATAAAGAATATTAATGTTGAATAAATCCCCTGGCAAAACACTTAACTTAGTGCTACCAGATTTGTCAGTAAGACAGAAAAAAACAAAGTGTTCCAACTATTTCTTTATAGAAATAATTAGCTTAAAAACAAAGGCTTAATCTATTAAAACCATTCCTTTTGAATCACATGGACCATACATATACGGAGGGAATGTTTTAATATGAATGAGACACCAGCCTGAAAGCCTGGCTCCTCAGCAGTAATGCCAAACAAGGGAAACACAAATCACAGGAAAAAGCCCAGTCACCTTTAAAAATTCTAAGCCTTCAACTAAATATCAGAACTTTACTATGACCCCTGAATCACAGCTGGCCAACAAGAAGCTAACTGTAGTCCTTAAAACTCACTATAGTCTGGGCAAGCATGACAGTCATATTATAATAGGCACAATTTAATGAAAGTGTTTAGATCAGGTATTGGAAGTTTCTAGGAGACCAGCTCCTGAGCTATATAGCAAAACAAAAATCAAGTATCAGGTACTATGAAGTGGCCTTTTCGGTTTTTCCTTTAAAGAACCTTAAAGTGGGTCAGTTCAGTGTCTGCCTTCAGCTCAGGTCAAGATCTCGGGGTCCTGGGATCGAGCCCCACATTGGGCTTCCCGCTCAGCAGGGAGTCTGCTTGTCTCTCTCCTCTACCCATCTCCCTCAGCCCCCAGCTCCTGCTCTCTCACTCTCTCTTCTCTCAAATAAGTAAAATCTTTTTTTTTTAAATAAAGAACCTTAAAGTGGCAGTTGAAAAAAACCCTTGCACAAGTTTTGAGATCAGACACAGAACTAAGAATTAAAAACCAGTCTATTCAATTCGTCCTCAAATGCCATTTCTCTGAATTCCATGGATCTGCAATGGAGTGAGAATGGGAGTGGGCTAAGAGGCAGAGCTTGGTAAGACCATCAGCAGCTGGGCAGGAGAATCTTTAAAAGGACTCTCAAGTTGACTTATTTCGCTAAGCATAATACGCTCCAGTTCCATCCATGTCGTCGCAAATGGTAAGATTTCATTTCTTTTGATGGCTGCATAGTATTCCATTGTATATATATACGGAGATGCAACGGGGGTGGGAGTTAAGGTGGTAGGAAAAGTAAAAATGAAACAAGATGGGATCGGGAGGGAGACAAACCAAAAGAGACTCTTAATGCCATAAAACAAACTGAGGGGGGTGGGGGGGAGAGGGGTTGGGAGAGGGTGGTGGGGTTACATTATATGTTTAAATAAAGCTTAAATTTAAAAAAAAAAGGACTCTCAAGGAGAAAAGATTTCAAGAACATTTTTCCTAATTTACGTCAAATCTTATGTTGCTTTCAATTTTTTTTCTACATTTACTCCACCTTTATTGCTTTCCTTTTTGATTAGAACTACTCCATTACTTCTATAGAATATCATTTTAATTTTAAAAAACTTTAGTACAGAATGAAAAATAGAAATTTTCTTTTTTTTTAAAAAGATTTCATTTATTTGACAGAGAGAGATCACAAATAGAGAGGCAGCAGAGAGAAAGAGAGAGAGAAGCAGGCTCCCTGATGAGCAGAGCCCGATGCGGGGCTCAATTCCAGGACCCTGAAATCATGACCTGAGCAGAAGGCAGCGGCTTAACCCACTGAGACACCCAGACGCTCCGAAAAATAGAAATTTTCTTAATGATAAAATTGTAATATCCACAGTGAAAGCAATATCATACCACGCAATCCAAAAAAAAATCAGCTCCTTTTAAAGGAAGGACAATTTGGAGACCAAACCTGTAAAAGAAAAACTGCTAACATCCGTATACAAGTTTTAAAACAATTTTCTTTCCAATTAAAAAAATACAGGTTGTTTACAGAAAGTTACCAAAGTAGGCAGCATTATCTACAATAGCCAATTAGGAAAAGAGCCCAAGTGTCCACTGTGATGAATGGATAAAGAAAATGTGGTGTGCATACACACACACACACACACACACACACACACACACACACA
>ML105805.1:6220-34793 GCA_003697995.1 Taxidea taxus jeffersonii
AACATGCTTAACATGCTTAAGCTTAACATGCAATAAACATGCTTAACATGCTTAAGATGCTTAACATCACTCATCAGTAATAATGTTAATTAAAACCACAATGAGATACTATCTCCCCTACAACAGAATGGCTACTTTAAAAAAGAAAGAAAAAGAACAAGTGTTGATGAGGATGTGGAGAAATTGGAATTCTTGTGCCCTACTGGTGGGAAATTAAAATGGTGTCACCACTGTGGAAAACAGTATGATATTTCCTCAAGAAGTTAAATATAGAATTGCCCCATGATCAAGCAATTCCACTTCTTGGTATAGACCAAAAAGAACTGAAAGCAGGTTTTTTTCTTTTTGTTTTTTTAAGATTTTATTTATTTGAGAGAATGAGAGCAAGATCCAGAGAGCAGAAGTGGGGTAAGAGAGCACCAGTAGGGTGAAGGGCAGAGGGAGAAGCAGATTCCCTGTGGAGCAGGGAGCCAGATGTTGGGCTCAATCCTGGGATTCCAGAATCATTACCTGAGCTACCAAATGCCCCTGAAAGCAGGGTCTTGAAGAGATATTTATACACTCATACTCTTGAAAGTATTACTCACAAGAGCTAAAAGGCAGAAGCAATCGAACTGCCTATAGACAGATGAATGGATAAACACAGTATGGTACATACAGTGGAATATTATTCCAGAACCTTAAAAAGGAAGGAGATTTTGACATATGCTACAACATGGATGAACCTTGAAGGTATTAGTATTAAGCCAGTCAGCCACAAAAAGACAAACATTGCATGAGTTCACTTATATGAGGTACCTAGAATATCAAATTCATAGAGATGGAAAGTAGAATGGTAGCTGTCAGGGGCTCAAGAGAAGGGAGAATTGGGAGTTAGCGTTTAATGAATATAGAGGCTCAGCTTTGCAAGATAGAAAGGGTTCTAGAGATGGATAATGGTGAGTATGGTACAATATAAATACAATTTCTGTTATGTTTATTTTACCATAATTTTGAAAAACTGGAGGAAAAATCAATGGACTATAAATGTGAGGGTTTATTTCTGGACTTTCAATTCTATTCCATTGTTCTCTATGTTTATTCTTATGCCAGTAAGAAGTCTTTAGTCTTGACGACTAAAGCTTCACAGTGAGTTTTGAAATTGGGAAGTGTGAGTCCTTCAACTTTGTTCTTTTTCAAGTATGTTTTAATGATTCCTGGTCTGTTGCATTTCATCTGGATTTTAGGATCAGTTTGTCAATCTCTGCAAAGAAGACAACCGGAATTTTAGTGAGAATGGCAATAAGTCGGGGCACCTGGGTGGCTCAGTGGGTTAAAGCCTCTGCCTTCGGCTCAGGTCATGATTCCAGGGTCCTGGGATTGAGCCCCACATCAGGCTCTCTGCTTATCGGGGAGCCTGCTTCCCCTCCCCACCGCCTGCCTCTCTGCCTACTTGTGATCTCTCTCCCTCTGTCAAATGAATAAATAAAATCTTAAAAAAAAAAAAGAATTGCAATAAGTCTGTAGATGGATTTGGGGAGTATTGCCATCTTAAGATTAAGTCTTTTGAGACATGGATGGACCTGTAATGTCATTTCATTTTTAGGTCTCCTTTAATTTCTTTCAACAATGTTTTACAATTTTCAGAATGTACTTCTACATCTCTTTCAGAAATTAATTCCTAAGAATTCTATTCTTTTTGATGGTATTTTAAGTGGCATTGCTTTCTTCGTTCATTTTTGGACAGTTCAGTGCAGGTATATAAAAATGCAGTTGATTTCTGTATACTGATCTTATATCCTATGTTGCTGTACTCACTCATTTGTACTAATATATTTTTATTGGTTTCCAAAGGATTTTCTAGATCATGTCAGCTGCACATAGAGATAGCTTCCCTTCTTACTTTCCAACTTGGATGCTTGTTATTTCATTTTCTTGCCTAAATACCCCAGCTAAAATCATCAGTATGATGTTGAGTAGAATTGGTGAGGGCAAAATCCTTGGGACAAGGTGGCAAGTTAAACACTAGCTAAGGGGCGTCTGGTGTCTCAGTCAGTTAAGTGGTCTGCTTTAGGCTCAGGTCATGATACCAGGGTCCTGGGATGGAGTCCCATGTCAGGATCCCTGCTCAGTGGGAAGTCTGCTTCTCTCTCTATCCCTACCCCCTGCTTGTGATCTCTCTCTCTCTCTCACTCTTTCTCTCTCAAATAAATAAATAAAATTAAAAAAAAAATACCAGCTAGGGACACCATCACTCAAATAGAGACTGTACGACTCTCTACAGGACAAACCCAAATAAACTACAAGGCAGAACACTAAAAGAGTGGAGAAGTCTACAGATTAAGAGAGACCTAAAAGACATATCAACCAAATGCAAATAATTTTCTGAATACATTGTTAAAAAATTATAAGGCAATCAACAAGTTTGTCAACTGCCTGAAAATTATTATCAATATCCTAGGGGTCATAATGGTATGACCCTATCTTTTGAGATACTTGTTGAAATAGCTACAAGTGAAATATGCTGTTTGATATTAGCTTAAATAATCTGGGATTATTAGTAGGGGTGTGAGGGAAAACAAGAGAGGTCATGAGTGAGGCTTGAAGATAGGTGGAGGCCGGTGATGGGTATATGGAAGGAGTTCATCATAGCAGTTACTCCATTTCTGTACATAATTGAAATTTTCTATATTAAAGAAAATATTTAAATGCACCCTTGATGGCTCAGTCAGGAGGGAGGTACTTCTAATCAAGTTCAGTTTTTAGTGTAACCTGCTCCCCAGAACTACTTTCCAGCTCTGTACAATAGAGTAGTGGCATGTTTCACTTTTCACACTACATTATAAATTCAGGAGCCTGGGGGAGGGGGCCCACCTAAGCCCCGCATCATCATTTGGTTCCCACTAAAAAATCTGGCACTCCATCTTACAACTATAAGGGCCCAGCAATTGTGTACCTAGAGACACTAAAGATTTGATCATCAGGAAAACCTTTCAAATACAAGATTAATAAAAAGCTTAAAGTGAGTAAAGTGTCACTTTTAAGAAAAGAATGTATATATCTGGTTTTGGAATCAGGGTAATATTGGCCTCATAGAATGAATTTTTAAGTTTTCCTTCCTTTTCTATTTTTTGGAATAGTTTGAGAAGAATGGGTATTAGCTCTTCTTTAAATGTTGGGTAGAATTCACTTGTGAAGCTGTCTGGTCCTGGACTTGGGCTTGTTGGACGTTTTTTGATTACTGATTTGATTTCCTTTTCTTTTTTTAAGTTTTTTTAATTAATTTTTTTTTTTTTTTTGACAGAGAGAGACACAGCTAGAGAGGTAATACAAGTGGGGGGAGTGGGAGAGGGAGAAGCAGGCTTCTCACAAAGCAGGGAGCCCAATGCGGATCTCAATCCCAGGACCCTGGGATCATGACATGAGGTGAAGGCAGATGCTTAAAAACTGAGCCACCCAGGCACCCCTGATTACTGATTTGATTTCTAAAGAAATCAAGTTTTCTATTTCTTCCTGCTTCACTTTTGGTGGGTTATATGTTTCCAGGAATTTATCCAATTCTTCTGGGCTGTCCAATTTGTTGGCAAACGTTTTTCATAATATTCTCTTATAGTTATTTGTATTTCTGTGGTGTCAATTGTTATTTCTCCTCTTTCATTTGTAATTTTATTTATTTGAATCCTTTCTCTTTGTTTCTTGATGAGTCTGGCTAGAGGTTTATCAATTTTGTTGAAGTTTTTAATGAATGAGCTCCTAGTTTCATTTATCTGCTCTACTTTTAAAAATTTTATGGCTTCTATATCATTTATTTCTGTTCTCATCTTTATTATTTCCTTCCTTCTGCTGCTTTGGGGTTTTATTTGTTCTTTTTCTAGCTGCTTTATGTACAAGGTTAGGTTGTTTGATATTTTTCTTGCTTCTTGAGGTAGTGTCGTGGTCAGAAAAGATGCATGGTGTGACTTCAATCCCTCTGAATTTGTTGAGACTTGCTTTGTGGCCTAATTAATATGTGATCTATTCTGAAAATTGTTCCATGAGCACCTGAAAAGAACGTGCATTCTGCTGTTTTTAGGATGGAATATTCTGTACATCTGTTAAATCTATCTGGCCCAATGTGTCATTCAAAGCCACAGTTTTGAGTGCCTGGGTGGCTCAGTAAGTTAAGCGTCTGCCTTCAGCTTAGGTTGTGATCTCAGGGACCTGGGATGGAGCCCCAAATTGGGCTCCCTGCTCAGCAGGGAGTCTACTTCTCTCTCTCCCTCTGCCCCTCCTACCCCCTTGTGCTCTATTTCTTGCTCTGCTCTCACCAATAAATAAATAAAATCTTAAAAAAAAAAAAAAGCCATGGTTTCCTCATTGAATTTTTGTTTGGATGATCTATCCATCAGTAAGAGGGGTGTTATGGTCCCTACTATTATTGCATTATTATTATTATAAATGTTTATGTATTTGGGTGCTCCTGTGTTGGGTACATAAATATTTACAATGGTTTTATCTTCTTGTTGGATTGTCCCCTTTATTATTGTATAGTGTCTTTCTCTGTCTCTTGTTACAGTCTTTATAATAAATATTTCTCCATCCCCTTGCTTTCAATCTGTAAGTGTCTTTAGGTTTAAAATGTGTCTCTTATAGACAGCATATAGATGGGTCTTGCTTCTTTTATTCATTCTGATACCCCATGTCTTTTTTTTTAAAGTTTATTTAAGTAATGTCTACACCCCACATGGGGCTCAAACTCAGAACCCTGAGGTGAAGAATTGCACATTCTTCTGACTGAGCCAGCCAGGTGCCCTTGACCTATTTCTTCTGATTGGAACATTTAGTCCATTTACTTTCAAAGAAATTATTGATAGATATGTATTTATTGCTATTTTATTACTTATTTTGTGGTTGTTTCTAAAGTTTTTCTTTCTTTTCTTTCTTTCATGGTTTGCTGTTTTTCTTTGTGATATATTTGGATTTCTCTCTATTCTTTGCATATTTGTTAGTGGTTTTTGATTTGTGGTTACTATTAGTTTTCTTTTTTTTTTAAGATTTTATTTATTTATTTGACAAAGAGAGAGCGAGCATAAGCAGGGGGAGCTGGAGAGGGAGAAGCAGACTCCTTGCTGAGCAGGGAGCCCAATGTAGGACTTGATCCCAGGACCCCGGGATCGGGACCTGAGCTAGAGGCAGATGTTTAACTGACTGAGCCACCCAGGCTCCCCCTATCAGGTTTTTACATAACATTTTCTTCATATATGTCTATATTAAGTTGATGATTGTTTGGACCAATTCTTTACTCCTCTCTTCCCTATGCTTTAGATATACGGTGTTATATTTGACATCTTTTTGTCAGTTCCTTGACTGATTTTTACTGAAATTTTCATTTTACTGCTTTGTGTTTCCTACTTTCATGGTGTCATTTTTGGTCTTTCCCTTCCACTCAAATGCCCCCTTAATATTTCTTGCAGGGTTGGTTTAGTGGTCATGAACTCCTGTATTTTTTGGTTTGTCTGGGAAACTCTTTATTTCTTCTATTCTGAGTGACAGCCTTGCTGCATAGAGTATTCTTGGCTGAAGATTTTTCCCATTTAGCCCTTTGTATATATCATGCCATTCTCTTCTTGTCTGAAAAGTTTCTATTGAAAAGTCTGCTGAAGGCCTTAGGGGGTTTTTCCTTCTATGTAACTGTCTTCTTTTGTCTTGCTGCTTTAAATTTTTTTCTTTATCACTACATCTTACCATTTTAAATACTATATGTCTTGGTGGGGATCTACTTTCATTGATTCTGTTGGGGGAATTCTCTGTGCTTCTTAGAGGCACAGATTAGGGAAGGTCCCCCAAAACTCCCATAACATGAGACACAGTGTGAACAGGGGTTTGGTCCAGTCTTCTGGTGGAAGGGATCACCATTCTGGGGCTGAGACAAGCATGACTGGGAGGAGCAATTCCACCAGGGGGTGGGGGGTGAGACCTGGTATAAGCAAGTGACCTTCCCTAATCTGTTTCTTTCCCCTGATTAGGGAAGTTTTCAGCTATTATTTCCTCAATTAAATTTTCTGCCCCTTTTTACCTCTCTTCTGGGATCCATATAATATATTATGTTTGATGGAGTCATTAATTACCCTAAATCTATTTTTGTTTTGCATAATCCTTTTCTCTTTTCTTAAACTTGATTACTTTCCAGTATTCTGTTTTAAGTCATTAATTCATTCCTCTGCTTCTTCTAGCCTGCTGTTCATTCCATCAAGCATTTCTCATTTTGCGTATTGAACCTGTTATGCCTATTATATTATTTATCTCTGTGTTAAGTGTCTGAGGCCTTCTACTCTTTTCTCAAGTCCAGCAAGTATCTTTATGATCATTACTTTACATTTTCTATCAGGAATAAATAAATAAATAAATAAATAAATAAATAAATAAATAAACAAACCAACAAACAAGTAAAATTCTCTATCAGGCATGTTATTTTTATGGGTCTTGCTTAGACGTCTAACTGTGGCCTTATCTTGTTCTGTCATTTAGAATAAATTTCTGTCTTCTCATTTTGTCTAAGTTTCTATGCCTGTTTCTGTGTGTTAGGAAAGTCAGCTATATCTCCTATTCTTGAGGTAATGGCTTTATGAAGACGAAGCTCTATAGTGTTCTGTAGTGCAGTGTCCCATGTTCCCTAGGACCTGGCATTTCAGGGAGTATCTCCAATGTGTGCTCTGTGCACTCTGCTGTTATGTCCTGGCCACTCTGTCCTTCAAGCCAGTCATCTGCAGTCACTCTCTTTCTTGTGGGCAGTGTTTAGTCCCTGGCCCAAATGCGCAAGTTTTGACTTAGGTGTGCTCTGGTCTGCTTGTGAAATCATACCTGTCTCCACCACTGCTGAAACCGAAGCCCCCAAAACTCCCACAACAGGAGACACAGTGTGAACAGGGGTTTGGTCCAGTCTTCTGGTGGAAGGAATCACCACTCCCATGACTGGGAGGAGCAATTCCACCAGGGGGTGGGGGGTGAGACCTGGTATAAGCAAGTGACCTAGTGAGGTCACTGTGCCGGTTCCCCTAGGTGGCCCTGTGCATATGCTGAGGGGTATGGGAGAGAAATGGTACCTATCAGTTCCTTTGTTCTCAGAGGGGTCTCTGTGAATGCTGCCTCTCTGTAACATGCTCTGAGATAAGCAAATAACCTCCCCACTGTGTGTCCCAGGTGCTCTTCAGGTAGCTGTTTCCATGCTGTGTGTCTGCGGGCTGTCTGCCTGCCTTTTCTCTAATAGCAGTGCAACGCCCACTATCCCAGCCAAGCCCAGTGATCTTTAAAACCCCAGGCTTTAAGTAAGCCCCACTGGTTACAAGAAGTCATGAAATTCAGCCTCTTTCACTTTCCACATCAGTTGCTGTGGGGATTCGTCTTCCCTGTGTGCTCCCCTCTGTGCTAGTCTGACTCTTGCCATTCTCTGCAGTCATGGTTCCCTCCCACCCACCGTGGCCATGATCAGTTTCTCTCCCAAACTGTTCATGTCTCCATACTTCTGACCTTCTCTGATGTAGCTTCTTTTCTCTCTTTAGTTGTAGAGCTTGTTCTGTCAGTCTCCAGATTGATTTCTGGGATATTTAGGTGTTCATGGAACAAGGTGAGCCTAGGATCCTCCTACTCCACCACTGTCTTCCCTTCCAGTCTCTTTTTAGATAATTTTGAGGATTGATTCCCATTTTGGGGAGTCACATTTTTTTTTTCCAAATTTTTACTTTGCCAACTGAAACTACCTGCCCCAGAGACTCCTCTCCACTAAGTTGTGGAAGGGGAGACAGGAGCCCCAGAAATGTGAGGCTGCTGAGACTCATGTGAGATCCCAACCATGCCACTATCAGCGGTGCCTCCAGAGTGCCTCCCACACCAAAACTGAACAAAAGCAAGGGTGCTAGGGGAGGGAAGGCTCTGGTGAGGACCCTGCTACATTCATGCAGGAGGGAGGGAGTGCTGCACGTTCTTACCCTAAGAACTATGTATTGAGTGTCCAGTGCAGGAGGAAGATGGTGTCCAGGGAGGGGGGGTATGTGCGGAGACAGAAAACAGACATGATGGATTTCAGTTCTGCTCTAAAGCCACAAATGAACTGTGGATGGAATCAGCATCCAAGTGTACAATTGTTAATGAAGAACCCTTAAGCAAGGGCAAGTTTTTATTCTGCCTGGGGAGAAAGGGCAATTTTATACCTAGAGGGCAAGATGAACACAAGAGGTTGCCTGGGGTGGGAGAAGGGACCGGAAGTGGGTTACTAGTTCAGTAAATTGACAAAAAATGGGACAGAATCACCCACTTCTGCCCTGCTGTAAATCTGCCCCTGGGGTGGGAATGAGGAGTGCAATGGCTTTTAGAAGCCTTGAAACCTTAGCATCACAATGCAACCTTGTGCTCACAGGCTCATACATTAGCTTCCCCTCCAATCCTTATGTTTTCCCCTTGAGGAGTGTCACCCACTGACCCATTCTGCCTCGTGTAGGACAGACTATGCCATAAGTCACTCCTGGCCCCAGATGGAGTAAATGTCAATGTCAGTGCTCACTTCTGCGAGGCCTGGATTAAAACTTAGTGTGCCAAGAGAGGCTACCCAGCAGCTGGGCCCCAGGGTCCTGTACCTGATAAATGGCTTCATCACAAGCATTCTGAAGGCCCAGGTTCACCATTGTGTTCTGCAGTGTGCGGCCCATGTAGAATTCCAGGGAAAGGTAATAGATGCGCTGAGGAGGCAAAAGAAAGCATCTCAGATTTTGCATCCCAACCCCACCCACGATGAAGATTAGGGTGATGAGCAAATTCATAAGAGTACCTACTTAGGTCTTTCATTTGGGCTACCCACACAGCCCCCAAATGGGCTCACTCCCTGTGCTAAGCCTTGGCCAACCTCAGCTTTCCAAGGGCAGTACTCAGGACCCTTCGACTACAGAGCCTCTGCTCACTGCCCTGCTGGATATAAGCTGGCCTCCCCCAGATGGCAGGAGGGAGGGCAGGGCAGCACTGGGGAACAAGGCTCCCAGAATGGACAAAGCCAGGTCTGAACTTACCTTGGCCTCTTCCCCACCACGCGCCCTTGAGTAAATGACTTCCTCACCTCTCTAACATAGGAGAAAACAACCCTGTGACAGGGGAATACTTCCAAGCATTAATAGCTTCTGACACCCACGTTAAGTACACTCAGTCAACACAACAGGATGGATGGATGGACAAATCCCTTTCCACTGGGCACAAGTCTGGATAATGTCTGCTGCCTGACTCTGGGGGATTGGGATATGCAATAGTCTGTGTAGACAAGGAGAAGGACCAACCCCTCACTGGGAGCTAAGTGGGGTTCTGAGCCCTTCCCAAGCAAGGTACGAATTACTCCTCACAGACAAAAGCCACCACTAAACACTGAAACCAGAGGACACAGCTTTACAGACTAATGGGGTATGTGTCAGCCTCCAACATCGCCCCCAAAATATTTATTAATTACAATGGTGGTTTCAACAAATGTCCAAAAATTCTGATATCTGTCCCTCCTGTAGGTGGTGCCCAATCCCTTTCCCTGAGGGTAGGCTGGATTGGGGTGACTCCCAGCTACTCAACAGTCTAGGAGGGGAAACCATAACTTCATAGGGAAGGAAACTGGCTGTGCCATCTTCCTCAGGTGACAGGGATAACAGCCTCAGTGCCAAGTCGTGGTGATATGCTGTGATGAGAAAGTACGCTGTGGTATTCCTTCCAAGCCCCCAACCCAGACTAATCAGGAGAGAGCCCTAGACAGGCCCCTAATTAGGGGTGATTCTATGAACTGCCTGGCTAGCATTCACCAATTTGCCAAGGTCACGAAAGACAAGGACAGACCAATAACCCTCACAGGTGGGAGGAGATTAAGGAGACATAATAACCAGAGGACCCTGGATGTGATCCAGGGACAGAGATAATATTAGAGGAAAAAGTGGTAAAAATCTGAAGAAGGTGCTGAGCGAGTGCCAGCTCATTCTGATAATGGTGCTATGGTCACGCAGAAAGAGAGCACCACACAGTACTCCACACTATCTTTGTGACCCTCTACAAATCTAATGTTGCTCCTAAATAAAAAGTTACAAAGCAAAACCAGGCTTTGGAAAGGGATGTGTCACACGCACAATGATAAAGGTGTGTATCTTGGATTCAGGTGTGAATCCATGGGGAAGTATGGACTGTACTATAGTTCAATCTTTCCTGCAGGTTAAAATGTTCAAAAGACAAATTTTTAAAAATCAGCTCCCCTCCTGGCTGCAGAATGCAGGGAGAGAATTCACTTTCCACAGACCATCGTCGGCAGGCTTTGTCAGGCCAGGGTTTAACTGGGATGTCTTGCCTGTACAGGGCGACCAGCCTGAGCCACTTTGGGACCCATATTCCATGCAGTGACACTCTTAAGCTGTATTTCTTTATACCCCATTTAGAATTCTGACCAGCAGCTGACCAGAAGCCTTCTGAGAAAACTCCACGGTTTCAGTTTCAGTAGTGTCGTCCTCTGAGTTTTTACAGCTGCATTCATACCATTACTTCATACTCTCATGCAGCAGTTTTTAGACAATTCTCCTCAGAACCAAGAAGCAGCCTCAGAGGGTGAGCCAAGGTAGAAAGTGGCTCCCAATTTGCAAAATACACAGGCAGGGGAACTAGGAAAATGGAGACATCCCATGTCAATGGATTGGAAGGCTTAACATTGACAAGATGACAATACTTCTGAAATGGATCTGCAGATCCAACATAATCCCTATCAAAATTCCAGCTGGCTTCCTTGCATACTGATAAACTAATTCATGAGGTGGATTAGGTGGATCGATGGAAATGCAAGGGATCTAGAATAGTCAAACAATCTTGAAAAGGAAGGATAAAATTAGAGGACTTATACTTCCTAATCTCAAACCTTATTACAAAACTATAGTCAACAAGACTGTGTGGTACTGGCATAAGCATGGACACACAGGGCAATGGAATAGAGGCCAGAAATCAACCCTCACATTTATGGTCAATTGATTTTCAACAATCAAGCCCTGATAATTCAGTCGGAGGAATAATCTCTTTAACAAATGGTTCTGGGACAACTGGATATCCACATGCAAAAGAACAAAGTTAGACCCCTATCTCATACCATATATGAACATTAATGCAAAGCAGATCAAAGATTTATATAATCATACAACTTTGAGAAGAAAACACAGAAGTAAATCTTCATGACCTTGGAATAGGTAATGGTTTCTTTTGTATGACATTGAAAGCACAAGAAAAAACAGAAAAATTAGACTTCATCAAAATTAAAAACTTCTGATAACATGAAGAAAGTAAAAAGGATGGGAAGAAACAGAATGGGAGAAAATATCTGCAAATCATATAACTGACAAGAGATTTATTTTATTTTTTTAAAGATTTTATTTATTTATTTGACAGAGATCACAAGTAGGCAGAGAAGCAGGCAGAGAGAGGAGGAAGCAGGCTCCCCGCCAAGCAGAGAGTTCGATGCGGGGCTAGATCCCAGGACCCTGAGATCATGACCCGAGCTGAAGGCAGAGGCTTTAACCCACTGAGCCACCCAGGCGCCCCTGACAAGAGATTTATATCTAGAATATATACAACTTAATAATAAAAAGACAACCCAATGGTTTTTTGAGCAAAGGATCTGAACAGATGTTTCTGTAAAGAAAATACCCAGTGCCAACAAGCACATGAAAAGATGCCCAACAGCAGCAATCATCAGGGAAATGCAAATCAAAACCACAATGAGACATCAATTCACATCCTCTATAGGACAGCTGTAATCAAAAAATTATCAGATGATAACAAATGTTAGCTAGAGTTTGAAAAAATCAGAGTCCTCATATGTGGGGTATGGAAGGTGAGTTCTAAAATGGTGCAGCTGCTTTGCAAACAGTCTGGAAGGTCCTCAAAATGTTAAAAGGAGGTACCATGTGTCCAAAAGATCTATGCTGAAGCAGGTACCTAAAAGAAATGAAAATCTATGTCCATTCAAAAACGTGTATGTAATAGAGTACTGAAGCCACTCAAATGTCCATCAACTGGTGAAAGTATAAAAAAAGTATAAATTGGTGAAAGTATAAAATATTAGGGGCACCTGGGTAGCTCAGTCAATTAAGTGTCCAAATCTTGATTTCAGTTCAGGTCATGATCTCTGGGTCCTGGGATAAAGCCCCGTGTTGGGCTCTACATTCAATGGAGAATCTGCTTGAGGATTCTCTCCCTCAGCCCCACCCCCATGAACACGCACACGCTCTAATAAATAAATCTTTAAAATATATATACATACAATAGTACAAATGATGTATAACATTTTGACAGATTATAGTAAAATAAATGTACATTAAGTAGAATACTTCCTATGTGAAGATGATAGAATAAAAATGTTTCTCCCCATTTTTCCCTAAAATACACTGATGGGAAGTCAGAACAGGGAGAACTAAATTAGAAAACTGGCCCTCATGCCTCTTTACCACTGAGCTGCAAGGGGAGGACAAGGGTGATTGTCCGCAGCTGGCTTCTGCTTTTCTGAAGCGGAGGAATGGATAAAGCATTTTATGCTCCCAAACCTGTGCACTCACACACACCCACAGATGCATGTACTCATGTACATAGCCACATGTGGGCACACGCGCATGCACTTACAGATGTGCACACTCAAACCTGTATGCAATTCACTCACTCACACATGTCCACTCACACATATGTACACACTCATAAATCTGGGGACCAAAAAAGGGCTGTTTGCTGCAAGGCTGCACCCACCCTCCAGGCCCCTGCCCCAATCTAGCTGCAAAAAGCTAGTTCGGAACAATTCCTTCCACTCAGGGAGATGGAACTCCCTGAACTCTTAAATTTTGGAACTCCTAAATTTCAGGATCTACATCCTGAAATTTAAAACAGGAAAACTTGCCCCTTTGGGCTGCATGGGAAAAAAAAAATAATAAAACTAAAAAAAATTAAATGAAACAGGAAAACAGAACAGGAAATAAGAAGGGCCAACAACACCCAGCATTTATCAAGGGACAAATACAATTTGTTAATACAGACTAATCCCAGACATCAAGAAACACAGATAAGGTAACAAAAGGACAGCACCAAGCACAGAAAGAAAAATAAATAAGAGATAAAACCATCACAGAAATGGAGGTACCACTAAATGCAAAACAGGGGCAAAGCTGAAAACAAAAACCTGGCTGGAAAAGTGAACAAAATGGGGAACAAGCATGAAAAAGATTGGAGAGGAAAATATCCGTACGGGAATACAAAGAATACCTAACATCTGTGTGATTAGTGTCCCTAAAGACAGCACCTGAATAAAATATTAAAAACTTTTTTTGATATAATTGAAGAAAACTTTCCATACCTGGCTAAATCCACAAATTCAGAGAACCTATACGTTCAAAAAAATCATCCTCAGTTCCGTCTCTGACAGCTTCTTCTCACCTTCCTGAGACTTTTCTCATCACAAACTCGGCAGCACAGTGAGTGAATCCACAGCCACGCTGAGGACAGCTGCTATCACCACTGCTCATGGCCCATTGCTTCTTCCCAGATGCTATTTACTCTGCACTTGAACTGAGTTATTGTCATACAGGGTTTCCATAGCGTTACACAGCTCCTCCCTCCAGATGGGGCTCAGCCACTGTGAGAACACACGGAGCCCAACAAAACCCAGCTGTCTGAGAAGAGTGTGAGTGAAGGTTTCAAGAACAGTTGTGCCCTTTTCCTATGTACACACGAAGGCTTGCTTCTCTCCCATATAACTACTTTCGAGATTCTCCCCAAGAGGCTTTATAACAAGTTGGCAGCTCAGGAATATGAATCAAGATGTTTTTATGTTGCCTTTAACTAGAATGTGTGTTTTTATTTTATTTATTTATAGGGAGAGCATGTGCTCGCGCTATGCACAATGGGGGGAGGGGCAGAGGGTGAGGGAGAGAGAGAATCTCAAGCAGGCTCCACACCCAGTGCAGAGTCCCATAGGGGGCTGGATCTCATGACCCTGAGATCATGACCTGAGCCAAAATCAAGTGCCAGATGCTTAATCGGCTGAGCCACCAAAGTGCCCCATAGAAATATGTACTTTTGAGTTGTAGTTCCATCTCTGCTAAAGTCTTTTTTTTTTTTAAGATTTTATTTATTTATTTGACAGAGATCACAAGTAGGCAGAGAGGCAGGGAGAGAGAGAGAAAGGGAAGCAGGTTCCCCGCTGAGCAGAGAGCCCAATGCAGGGCTCGATCCCAGCACCCTGAGATCATGACCTGAGCCGAAGGCAGAGTGCTTTAACCCACTGAGCCACCCAGGAACCCCTAAATTCTCTAACTTTTAACTAGCACCAGGAAAACAGCTTGATTATCTTTTTGTAAGGGATGAAATGTTGGGTCTAGTCTTAAAATCTTCCAGTCTTTTTCTCCTAAGTTGAGCTCAGATGTCAAGGGCTCAGTGGTTTATTTAATTCTGCAGACAGTTCCAGGGAACCTCCCCTGTGAATAAGAGGGGAGCAGAAGCAGTGACCTTGGGGCTCCCCTGGTCACTCAGAGAAGACTGAAGACAGTGGGCTCTATGTCAGGCATGGCTGATCTGCCCAGCTGGAGCTCTGCACTCTGGCCATGGCATATTTTCTGTTGTTGCTGTGTAATTTGTTCTAGGAACTTTTATAGTTTCCTCAAATGTGTTGAAATTGTTTTCCCCAGTTTCCTTAAGATGGTTCAGAGTAAAGGCAAACTGAAGAAGGCTTGCCAGCGGTGCGGCCCGAGGAGATGCGCACACTTTGGAATCACACACACTCGGGCCCAATCTCAGCACCTAGCCTGGCCAGCTGTGTGGCCTGGATCCCTTCACCTCCCTGAGAAACACTATGTCTACCTTGGGGTACAACCAAGCCTTGAACTCAGGCTATACCGGTTCCCTTGCCAGGCCAGATTTTCAGGGAAAGTAACAGAACCTAATTAGCAGGATCCAATTTTGGACAAAACCACCTGAGGGCACAGGCTTGGTATAAGAAAAAGTGTAGTCAGCTCACCAGCAAAGGCCCAGCTCCTCAGCATGACTAAACTCTGTTGCTGCTGCTGTAAGCCCAGGTTCATCCCAGGCCTGGCCCAGCTTCTTTCCACCCCTCCCACCCTCCTGGCTTCCCCAGCCACCGTCTGTGCAACTGTGGACAGGGTGACCCAGCTCAAGGAGAGCCAGCTGAAAAACCAGACGCTCCCCTGCTTTGGCTTCACAGAGACAGGGACCCCTTTAGCCCCTCTATAGCAGCTGGGGGGCCTGCCGCCTAAGGTGCTGAGCTGGGCTGTTGACCTTTCCTGTATGGTCCCTTCTTGCAATAGGACTATAACACATATTAAGTAGCTTAGAGGGGCTCCTGGGTGGCTCAGTGGGTTAAGCCTCTGCCTTTGGCTCAGGTGGTGGTCTCAGGGTCCTGAGACAGAGCCCCACATCGAGATCTCTGCTCAGCAGGCAGCCTGCTTCTCCCCCTCTCTGTGCTGGCCTCTGCCTATTTGTGATCTCTGCCAAATAAATAAATAAAATCTTTAAAAAAAATCATTTAAAAAAGTGGCTTAGAGGAAATTCTTTTATTTTTTTCAAATTGTGTTCATTTATTACAGGCGAAGCCTAAACCAACAGGCAGCACTGCAGAAAAACAAACGAAGTTCCCTAACATAAAGAGATGAAAAGATGAGCAACACAAATACTACACAACACAGTAATCTCCTGAAGACATTTTAGAAGTTAAGGAATTTGAATTGTGGAGCTGGAGCTGAATGACAAGAGGCAGAGCCTCATTTTCTTTACACGATGGAGATTCATTAACAGAACTGGACTTCTACAGACCACCAATTTCTTTTCCCTCTCCAAGGGAAAAGAAAGTCTTTGTTTATTTAGCAGAAGGCTCTGAATGCTCTGCAGGAAAAGGAACAGAGAACTTCTCCAACATTCAGGGCAACGAAACATAGACTGGGCAACTGTTTTCACCGAGAAGAAGCAGATTCTGGCCAGAGACATGTCATCCTGTGCCCTGGAAAAGGCAGCAGCACTCCCCTTCTCGACCAGATTCTGTCTGTGCCATGTCTTCACACGCCAGCTGCCTTCTTGCGGTGGCTAATTGGGCAGAGTGGCCCCCACAGCAGGCAGCCAGCTCTGTCAGGGAGCTGGCCAGTACAGAGACCACCAGCCCAACAGGAGGCCAACTCTGGTGGGCTCCCCAGCCTCTCCAGTGGCTCCAGGGCCACATTGCCCCAGCCACTCCCTGCTGCCGACAGCTGAGGCTCATCCTCATCTTCACTGGCTGTGTCACAGCCCACATTCTGCTGCATCTGAGGGGCTTTTTGGAGGGTCACACTGATAACACCTTTATAAAACCACTACTCTGTTTGCTATAAGGATGTTGAACATTAGCTCATCTCTCTTTCTTAAAGATTTTATTTATTTGAGAGAGAAAGCATGTGCACATGGAGGGGCAGAGGGAGAAGTAGACTCCCCACTGAGCAGGGTGCCCAATGTGGGATTCAGTCACAGGACCCTGGGATCATGACCTGAGCTGAAGGCAGATGCTTGACCGACTGAGCCACCTGGGTGCCAACATTATCTCAGCTCTTAAACTCCCAACCTATGAAGTCACACTCAAGCACTTTCTTTTAGGATTAAATGCCAGGAAACTTGGCTTCCTATGAACTGGAAGATTTTTGTTCCAGTGTGGATCAAGGATTTCTTTTTTCACTTTAGGTACTGGTACCTAGAACTAGAACATGGGGCTGTTTGCTCAATTTGGAAAATGTAAAATATAATAATAGAATTTGAGAACTTACAGGAATCACAAAGATCACTCAGCTCTGCAGGGAACAGATTTCCTGTGTGCTCTGTGACATTTTTACAATCCCCTGCTGTCTGCTTCCATGCTGTTAAGCTCTACAAAATAACTACTCACTCCCATTCCAGTGCTAATCATGCAAGTCTCCCTCCCACAGCTAGAGAAGCCAGAGCCTAATCAATTTATGTGAAGTGATCTGAACTATGTCAAAGTAGGTTTATAACCCGTGTGGTCCTAGTCAGCATTTCATTTTTTTTTATTCTTAAATTTTTTTTTCTAGTCAGCATTTTTTTTTAAGATTTTATTTATTTATTTGGCACAGAGAAAGATCACAAGTAGGCAGAGAGGCAGGCAGAGAGCCCGATGCGAGGCTCGATCCCAGGTCCCTGGGATCATGACCTAAGCCGAAGGCAGAGGCTTTAACCCACTGAGCCACCCAGGTGCCCCTCTAGTCAGCATTATAATGGAGCTACCTCCACCTTTCATCTTAAGTGCTGTTTCCAGGCTGAGAAGACACTCAACTAGAGCTGAAATCACATGTAATTCCTCCACCAGAAGACCCCATCCAAGACACAGCTGACAAAATGTTTCTGTAGTCTGAGTACCTTGCTAAATTTGTCTTTATTTCTCTTCCCTTTACTGTGTCCTAAGAACCCCATCCCATAGAAAGTAGGAAAAAAAGCCAGTAATTATCTGTTGCTGATCTGCTTCATATCTCAGTGTACAGATTTCTAAATAGCTTAAAGCTTTGATCTGTTTGATGAAAAACTAGGTACAATCTGAAAAGACATAAAGTTCTCCCAATTGTCTTATTTGTATTTATTAGCTGGGCAACTGGTAAGCCATAGGAGATCTGTAAGTGGCAGCACCATATCCCTATAAATGTCCTGGGTTTACTCTTTCATGGGGTTTGTCTAACAGAGTCTCCCTGATTTTTGGAAGCACACACTTATATTTTTAAGGGTAAAGGAGCAGCAAGTCTGCAACTTACTTTCAAATGGCTCAGAGAAAAAAATGTATTAATATGTAAAGAAAGGGACACAAGAAATGTGTCAAAATGTTTAATGTTTGTGAATTTGCATGAAAAATGGAATTTATTTATTATTTCTGCAACTTTTAAGTCTGATGTCATATAAAATAGAATTATTTAAAAAGTCATTTAAAAAGGGCTGGGATTCAGAAGCAAGGTAAATTATGGTATTTCACAAAAATACAAAGGGTCCTTGCAGCCATCCATTGCATCTGGGTATTAGAGCTCTCCAGAGACACAGAATCAACAGGAAAAAAATATATATAGATTTATTTTAAGGAATTGGCTCACACAGTGGTGGAGGTCTGAGGCTAAAATCAGATGAGGGAGGGAGGATGGCGTTTGCAGTCCAAACACAGTCTGCTGATAGAATCTCCTCCTGCTAGGGAGGGATGAGCCTGGGGGTTGGGGGTCGAGGGTGATGCTATCAGTCTTTGTTCTATGCCTTCAACTGATCAGATGAAGCCCACCCTACACAACAGAGGTTAATCTGCGAGACTCAAGGGTCCACTGATTTTAATGTTAATTTCATCTAAAAAACACCTTCACAGAAACATCCAGAATAGTATTGGATCAAATTTCTGGACACTGGGGTCCAGAAAAGGTGACACAGTAAATAAGCCATCACAGCTCTTAAGAGCAGAGCCAAGCTGTCTTATTCGAAAAATCATAGCACATACTCTGAGAGGCTTCTTAATCTCATAAAATGATGGCCTAACACTATCTTCCACTTGGCAAGCTGTCAGGTTAATCAACAACACAAAACATCTGTCTATCCTCAAGCTTCTAGCTTGAGAGAAAATAACTGAGCTATCTTGTGTCAGGGAAGTTTGCCCATGGGATACAAGGTCAACTTCACAAGACAAGTGGAAACCTATCAAAACTGGCTGTGTTAAAAAGACCCCAGTGGCTGGTCCCATCAATAAAAGGAAATCTTGTAAGTGGAGGCTGTGGGCAGCCAAGACTGCAGAAACACTGCTCTAGATCATATTCCTTTAACTGCTGCGTCCAGCCAAACCATAAGATTAATCATATTCATTATGATTATCCTATTAGAAATATTTAAGACTGCAGTCTGGGCCCATGGTAGAGCTGTCTTTCCTTAATCTACTATCACGGCTATGCTGTGAGCATAATTATGGGAAAGAGCTGTTAGTAAACAGGCTCTTCCACCCACTGCAGGGATACAGTAGGGCAGCTGTCCACATTCTACACTACCCACTTTAAAATCCCACAGAAGATATCTCACACCTGCTCACTCTAGCAATTATCACAGAGATCCCATGACTCCTATAAGTGGACATGAACTGCTATCTGCTTTGGTTGCCAGAACTTATGTCTGCACTTTGAATGCAACCTGTTTCCCTACTGTTTCTCTCTGGCCCCGACCTTCTCTTTGCGGTCTTCTATTACTTTGAACCTTCTATGTCATGCCTTGCTTAAGCTTTCTCTGATTCTTTTTGGACAGAGATGGAATGTCAATATAAAATGGAAACATTTTAGGGACGCCTGGGTGGCTCAGTTGGTTAAGCGGCTGCCTTCGGCTCAGGTCATGATCCCAGCGTCCTGGGATCGAGTCCCGCATCGGGCTCCTTGCTCGGCGGGGACTACTTCTCCTGCTTCTCCCTCTGCCTCTGCCTGCCTCTCTTGTCTGCCTGTGCTCGATCTCTCTCTCTCTAACAAATAAATAAATAAAATCATTAAAAAATTTTTTAAAAAAATGGAAACATTTTATAAGCAAACACAAAGCCCCACAACTTTTTAGCATGGCAGGGACCTCAGAAATGGATTACCTCATTTCACCCTTCCCCCATTTTAAAGATGAAAAATCTGAGGCCAAGCAAGATTAAGAAATCCAGCCAAGTCCAAGATCTCACAGATGGAATGATAAAGCCAGGACTAAAAGGAGCTTGGGATCATGTAAGCCATCCCTCCCAATCCAGCTCTCTTCTATTCCTGAATTCTGAGTGGAGTTCCAGCTCTGGAGTTTCATCCCAGACTCCTGACCTTGCCATTACCTCGGAGAATCTTTGAACCAACTTCAGAATGAAATATCGCCTCCCATCAAGTGCCCACCTCTCAGTTTTAGCCAGATTTTTTTACCTGGTTCACCAGGCCAGTTGCCTGAAAAATCTTTCTCTGAGCACAAGTTCCATTTGTTTCTGCTATTGCCAAAAATAGAAGGCTAAAAGGGTTCCGAAACAATAGGTACAGCATTATACCATTTTGTATAATAAAAAAGGTATTGCTACCAGTGTAGAAAAAAAGATGTAGGACACAAAATGTTTATAGCATTTACCATGTTATTACTATGTGTTCAGAGAGACTAAAATTAATGTTTTCCTTTCAGCTTATCTGTTTTCCAATTTTCCCCCCAATAATCATAAGAACTTGCATAATTGCCTGGAAGACAAAAAATTAAGTATAAGCACTTAAATCACTAAAGATACATCATTCGGCTACCCCAGTCAGAAGTGCAGTGGTACATTCTCAGGCTTGGTGCAGCTCTGTAGGATTTTTACTGGGGGCCTACCTCCCATCAGGCTCTGACCTTTGTGGAGCTTATATCTGGTCTATTAGAAGCAAACATGTAACTTCTGCAGAAAAAGGAGAGGAGGAGCTTATTTTTCAACTGTGAATTAGCCAGACTGAAGCACTTAACTTCCAATTTTCCGTTTTAAATGGCCTTGCTATCCAGAACAGGCAAACCTTTCACTTACAGGCTATGTGGTTTCTTGAAAAGACAAAACTTTCCATCTGTATCCACCACAGCAATCAAAACTCAGACCTCTCACTGAGGACTGGGAAAGCCGTTTTGTTAGAGGAATTAATTCTGTTCATTTAAGGTCATTTCCGTAATCCCTGAGCCTCACTGTCCTTTTCAGGATCTAATTATACATAAACACTGTAACAGGAACGCAATTAATTCTGTTCATTTAAGGTCATTTCCGTAATCCCTGGGCCTCACTGTCCTTTTCAGGATCTAATTATACATAAACACTCTAACAGGAACACAAGGTTTTGGGGTGTGTCCTGGCCCAGGTCCAGGGAAATGTCCTTGAATGTGCAAGCAAAGCTATACCCTTGTCAACTGCTACACTAACAGCAGAAATGATGTTGCAAACCAGAGCTCCGACATCCTCAGGGAGTTCTGGGGCAGCCGCTGCCTCTTGGCTAGTGTCCCTGGCAAAGTCATCCTCAGCCCCTATTGTAAAAACCCACCTTGCCCATTTGGTGCCACTTCTTTCTATGCTGTCTGGCATGCTAAATATGAAGAGCCCATTTGGTATTCTAACAAATCTGTCCTTCTTACCATCTCTATTTTAGAAAAAAAGAGTGCCCCAGAGTAAGTTTGGAAAAGCAATCAATCTCAGTCTTACCACTTATTAAACATTTCTTAATGCCTCATGAAAATATTCTAAAATACTATTAACAAAGCTACTCACTGCCTATGTGTATATTGCATATCGGATATTTGCAAACTGGCTTCAGGCCTGCAAGTGTGTCCTTTCCTCATCAGTCGCTCTACCTCAGAATCATAGAAAGGACAATATTCTCTACAGCCAAGAGCAAGAAGAAAAACCCCAAACTGGCAGCAGATGGGTGACCAAGACTATGATAGGCCCATCAAACTACCAATGGTATTCGAGAAGCAGATTTACTAACTTGGAAAGCTATTGAAAAAGTTACAAATGTCAACAGAAAAACCACAAAACTGTATATGCAATATACTTTTAAAAATGTGTATGTATATTAAATAGAAAAGGATCTGAAAGTCCATACACCTTTATTTTAACATGGTTAAGAGTAATGGGGTCACATCAGTGACTTTTCTTTGGCATATTTTATCTTTTTCTGCCATAAGCATAAATTTCTGCGAAATATAAGAAGTAACAATTACTTAATCTCCGCGATTAATTACTTAATCTCTGTGAATTTTAATCCACCAATGTTCTTCAAGGAAGGTGTAGAAACCCCTAAAGACAGAGCTTTCTTTGAGGGCTCCTTCTCTGAGCTCCTTACCAGCTCCTGCTTTTAGCAGGCATCCTCAATGATTTTCTTCTGATCACCGCCTAGCCAAAAAAGGCCCCACAATTCCCTGCAGATGACTGAGCTCACTCACCTCCAACACAAAATTGCCCAGGCCTGGTTCCAGTACCCTTTCCTCTCACACTCTGCTGCAGAAAAACAAAACGTGGGGGGCGGGGACAGCGGAGGAGGAGGCAAGGACTCTGCAGCCATCGCGGAAGCTCCGGGCTAGAAACAGACTGGAAAATTCCGCCAGGACTCCAGGGCTCAGCAGTCGCGGGGAGCAGCGGACCCCTGCAAGACCGAGCTCTTCGTGCTAAGGGTCTGTGGGCTCGGGCCTAAGCAGAGGATGCCGAGGCTAGGCCCCCCGGGGCCCCAAGTGTAGACAACACCCTAATCTGCCTACTTAGACGACCTCCTGACCCCCCCGAATCCGCGTTGCGCTCGGGGTGGCAGTGCGAGAAGTACCGGATCAGGCCTGTGCAAAGCTGGCTGACCAGGGAAAAGCTGTGGTAGAGACGTGACCTTAGCCGAGGCTATTCTCCTCGTAGAGCGCCCAGTGCGTGGACCACCGATGGCCTGCGGAGACGGAGGGTGGCCCTGCTCAACTTAAAGACACTCCGCAAGCACGGGCCCTACGTGCATCTTTCAGGAAGAGGCGCATCACTCTGCTCTCTTATCACAGGGGCCCATGGCTTGGGAGAGCCGGCAAAAGGGCTGCCCTTTTCCGGGGTGGGGCAGCGGCCGCGGCAAGACGAGCGGAGTGACCCCGGGCAGGCGACCCTGGCCTCACCTTGGGGTCGCGCTCGTAGTAGTGCTGCTGTGTGCGGATCCAGCGGCCCACTAGGTGGTCCCGCACAGTGTGAGCCAGCGCGAAGAAGTAGTCGCGGGGCGTGGCCACGTTGCGGTCCTTGACCAGCGTGAAGTGCAGGTGCCGATTGAAGCTCTTCCGCACCTCGGCCACGTCGCCCAGCCCCGCGATGCCTCGCACACTGATCTGCTTCCGCTTCTCGCTGTCCGTCAGCGGCTTCGCCATCGCGCCGGCCAAGGAGGAGGAAGACGAGATGCAGAGCAGGGAGAACACGCTAACACTGAGGATGCTGCGCGGGTCCGGCGCAGGGCACTGCGGTGAGGCGGCTAGCAGGGGCCGCGCCTGCGCGGGGTTGTCGGGGCGGGGCCGAGAGACGAGGAGGGGCGGGGCGGTAGGTGAGTCGGGGCCTCTGGAGACGCTGGGCGGCTCGAGGGGCGGGGCCTCCAGAGAGGCATAGCAGGGTCCCCGGTCCAGGCTTTAGTCCTTGGACGTTGGCAGGGGCGTGCTGCTTCATAGGTAGGGAAGATGAAATGATTTACCCACGTCAACCAAGAGCAGGTGTCTGACCCAAGATGCCCAAGCCCGGCAGGAGGGGAGGAGACTGGAGGAGCCGGAGGACTCGGAAAGAGCGTGGATCTCGCCCTGCCTGCCCCAGGGCCATGTGGGGATGGGATACTCTGTTTTTCGCGTCCTTTGGGATTTGGGGGCCGGCGTCCCCCGCTCGGCCAGGGTTCCGCGCTGCCCCAGCTGGGAGCGCCCTGGGTGCTGGGGTGCTGTCGAGGCCTGGTAGGTGGGAAGGGAATCCGGTACATGCTAAAAACGCACCCACCAACAACTGGTGGGCTCAATCTCCCGAATTGGAGGCGGAGTGTCTCTGAAAACGACAGCTACTAACGTAAAACTTTGCTCATACTGATAAATGCCTGCCTGCCTGCGACCCTCAGACTGGGCTGACACACACAGCTGGTGAACAGGAGACAGCATTCACCAGGGGCGCTGCCGCCGTGAAGTACCACGACGACCTCTCTGAGGAACAACCGCTGCTTACTCACTGAGAAACCGGATTCCCTAAATCACTGGCCCTCACTTTGCCCTTCAGATTACTTCAGGAAGAAGGAAACACCCCACTCTGGCCGAGGATCTGGGTGATGTGATGCAGGTTCCTCCATCCCACCCAGGTGGGAGCCCCAGATAAGGGGTTTCTGGACACAGCTTCCCACGTCTGCTTAACACGGGGGGGTGGGGGTGGCGGTGGTTTCCCAAGGAAACTGCACCTGGTGCCTTATACAGCTCTGTTCTGCTCTGAGCTTCTGCTTCATGGGAGTTTCACCCTGACCCCTGCCTTTTCCTTTGTTCCCTTGATGCCCATGTCCCACTGCCTGTAATTACTTCACTTCAGTGGATCAGTAGCCCGATTTTGCCACTGCAGGTTTGCACTTGGTGGTCTCAGACTGATGGGCTGCAAAGATTCCCCACTTATAATGGAGGTCAAATTTGCCTGCAGAAGATGCCATGAAAGTAGATGCAGGAGTTTTCTTGGTGTGATACTTCCAAAGTAATCTTACCTGGACTCTCTCCTATACGCATACTTCTCGGGGGACAATAAATGTGGAATTTATTGCAGGCTGGCTGCAATAAATTGCAGGCAGGTTGGCATTTCTCCAGGTGGCCACTAATATACCTGGAATGGATAATGAACCCTATGGTCATCTCAGCCATTTTCAGATAAGTAATTTTTAGATAGTTTTAAGTGCTGTGAAGAAAAGCACATTAAGCAGCCAGGAGATGAGTTGAGACCAAAAGAAAATATTAATGAGTAAAGAACCTGGGGAAGAAGGAAATACAGAGGTCCTGAAGTGGGTGCCCACTTGGACAGTTCACAGAACAGCAAGCCCAGTGTAGGTGGAGCAAAGAGGGCAGCTGAGGGGTACCAGAATATGCCAGCCCCAAAATGCCTCTTTAGCCTATAGACTATTTTGAGCTAAAGGCTTCTGAGAAAACAGCAAAAGAAGGAAAACTCTAAAAATAGGGTGCAAGTTTTCCCTTTGTAGAGGAAATTTACATTTAAAAGGGCACTTCCATTCCTAGAAATCTTTCTGCTTCTAACAGGTCTGACTATAAAACATTACTAAAAAACTTTCATTTACCATATTTCTTCTGGTCACCTTCCCATAACTTGCCTCCCTAGCTAGGACCCCCAAACCCTCTCTGTTGTTTTAGTCTAGAGTGATATTTAAACTCAAGCTCTAACCACCACTTTGAGTTACTCATCTCTGGGTACTCTGGGGTGTGTATGTGATGTACATGCTAATAAGCTTATGTTTGTTCTTCTCTTGTTAATCTGTCTTTGGCCAAATTTATAGAGCCCCACGTGGAGAACTCGAGATAGGTAGCAGAAAAGATTTATTCCTCCCCAAGACAACCAAGGGGTACAATTCAGACTGGAGGTGGGGAGCCAGGTCAGGCTTGATGAGGAATCCGGAACTTCCTACAGAGCTGTAGGGCTTCTGAACAGATAAAATGGAAAGAAAGTGGGCTCAGCTTTGCCCCTCCAAGGAAAGGACTGTTTTTTTGGCAGTCTGGTCTCAGCTATGACTAGGGCAGAGCACCTCCTCTCCTAATGGGAGAGAATTGTGAGGAGAACATATTAAATATTCCTTTACTAAGAAGTGATGGATATTGATCCAGGTTCAGTTACTTTTTTAAAAAACATTTTATTTATTTATTTGACACAGAAAGAGCAAGTGAGAGAGAGAGAGAGAGAGAGAGAGAGCACGCACAAGCAGGGAGAACGGCAGGCAGGGGGAAAGCAGGCTCCCTACCGAGCAAGGAGCCCAAGGTAGGGCTCCATCCCAGGACCCTGGGATCATGACCTGAGTTGAATGCAGACGTTTAACCAGCTGAGTCACCCAGGTGCCCCTGGGTTCAATTACTTTTTGTAGTGAGCTGTTCTGTATTGCGGAAGATAGATTACCTTTAAAGTTCTTTCAAACAGGTATTTCAGACTGTCTATAGCTAGTTCTCTGCCTTGGAAACAGACAAAAGATGTCTCATGTATGGAATGAAATGCTACGAGAGTTAGAAGAAATTGGGTGTGGAAAATAAACCCTTGTGGTCTGCTTCAACTTCTTGAGTGTTTCATTGATCATAAAGGTTCAATAAATGTTGGTTAAGTGAGTGGCTTGGAAGCTCTGCCAGCCTTGTTGGGACTATACAAGCTAAGGGTAAAGACTGCCTGGGACTCTGAGAAACAAACTGAGGGTTTTGGAGGGGAGGAGGGTGAGGGGTTCGGAAAGCCCAGTGGTGGGTATTAAGGAAAGCCCATATTGCATGGAACACTAGATGTCTTGCATAAACAATGAATCTTGGAACACTGAAAAAATAAAATTTAATTTAAAAAAAAAGAGAGAAGGAGACCCCAGCAACACTCTGGCCAATCTGTAAGGGTCAATAAGTATCTGCAAATGAACACAGACCTGGCCTTTCAGGAAATGGGAGACAAACAATAAATGCATTATTTTTGAGAGGCCCATAATTGTAAACCTCAGTAGAAATAAGATCATCAGCTAGAATGATATTGTGGAATTGGGGATCTTCCTTCACTGGGGTGTATAACAGGTACTCATAGTGACATTAATGTATTATAACACATTGATGGAAAAAGAAATCTATGGGGCACCTGGGTGGCTCAGTCAGTTAAGCATATGACTTTTGTTCAGATCATGATCTCAGGGTCCTGGGATCAAGCCCCCCTCAGGCTCCTTGCTCAGTGGGGAGTCTACTTATCCTTCTGTCTCTGCAGCTCCCCATACTTGTGCTCTCCCTGTCTCTCTCAGATAAATAAATAAAATCTTAAAAAAAAAAAATAGAATGTTCAACTGACTGAGCCACCCAGGTGCCAGGGTCCTTAATCCATTTTAAATTTAGTTTTGTGTGTTGTATAAAAAAAGAATTTCATTCTTTTGCGTGTAGCTGTCTGGTCTTAAGGTCTGCTACTTCTTAAGTGATTGTGAGATAGGGTCTAAAGCCAGCAAGAGTCAGTTTAGGAGGTCCCCCTTACCTAGAAGCCCCTCTCCCCTGGAAGGGAAGGTGGCACAGATAGGGGCTGGCAAGGGACAGGGTGGTGAACATGCTAATGACAGGAAGGTGGTTACACTCCAGGGCCATTGCCCTGGTGTCCTTCAAGCCAGAAACATTCCCCAACTTTGATAGGGTTGAACTGGACAAGCCCTTGCAGTTTTAAGATTAGCCTGGAATTGAATACTGGATGGGCTTCCTGATGTACTGGAGTAAGCTGGGGGACAGCGGTTCACCCATGGGGCCAGGGTAGAAGGGCCAGGCATGAGGAGAGCAAGTCTGATGTGCACACCTGCCCCCCAGAACTCCTGCTCATTCAAGGTCAGACCCCCAGGAGGAAATCAGCCCTTAGAGGTTCAGGGTCCTCAGTATCACTCCTGTCCCTTAGCAAAGACCTCCTGGGAATGCATGGAGAGGAAGGTTCTAGTACACAAGCAGGCCTGGGTGTTGTACTGCCTGTCTCTGCAGAGAATATTTAAGCTCACAGTGAGGAAGTCTGGCTCAGCACAGCCTGAATTAATGTAAAATGAAGGATAACAGCTACCTGTGGAAGTCACAAAGTCACCCTGGAAAACAAATGTCTTTGTGAATCCATGCACAGCCCAGGGGGAGGGTGGGGAGGAGCTGGACTCGAGGTGGGGCTGAGCGAGGGCGGTGCTCCTCAGGCTGCTTGAGGAGGTGCCTGGTCTGTGGCACCTGCTCCCCTGGCGCGGGAACTTCCCAAAGTCTCTGGCACTTCTAACACCTGCGGTGCACAGCTCAGGCTGTGCATCTGCTCCACATCCACAGAAGACACAAAGAAAGGGCTGGAAGGAGACCAGGGTCCAGCCCAAAGGGAATTTTAGGATGCTTTCTGTGGGAGGAACTGTGTAAAAATTCCATAAGAGGACAAGGGTAAAGGGCTCCATTATTCGTTCCTTAAGCCTCCTTGAGTCCGGTGGACTCATTGTCAGGTGGAGGCACGCCCCCAGGAGGCCGGCTTCACCTGGGTAACAGTTATAGCAGGCCCCTGGCCCCTGCTTCCTGGGAGGTACACAAAAGTGTCAGAAGGCAGGTGCTGGGGGCACCTGGGTGGCTCAGTCAGTTAAGCATCTGACTCTTTATACCAGCTCAGGTCTTGATCTCAGGGTTGTAAGTTCAAGCCTCGCACTGGACTCCTTGCTTAGCATGGGGCTTACTTTAAAAAAAAGGGGGGGGGCAGGTTCTAATTCAGCAGGTATGGGGTGTGGCTGCAGTCTGCATTTCAAACAAGGCCCCATGTTCTGGGAGCACACCTTAGGAGTTGAGACCTTACAGGATAAGCACAGCTCAGAGTTTTTAATGATAGAAATTAGTAGAAAGGGGGTTTTGAAGAATCATGATTTCCCACACTCCCTGCCACTGTCCTGAGCAAGGAGGGAGGAAGGGCAGTTCCTCAAGGTGGCTGGGCTGGATGGAAGTGTCCCTCCATTACATCCACCTATCTCTGCTGACTTGGAATTTCCAGACTGTGCTGTGACTCTGAGTGGGCTTACCTGGGGCTGTTAGGGACAACCAGTGCCTTTTGGGGGATCAGGTATGCCACACCATAAATACATCAAAAAAAAATTTTTTTTTCTTCCAACACAGGGCTTGAATTCACGATCCTGAGATCAAGACCTGAGCTGAGGGACGCCTGGGTGGCTCAGTTGGTTAAGCAGCTGCCTTCGGCTCAGGTCATGATCCCAGTGTCCTGGGATCGAGTCCCGCATCGGGCTCCTTGCTCGGCAGGGAGCCTGCTTCTCCCTCTGCCTCTGCCTGCCATTCTGTCTGCCTGTGCTCACTCTCTCTGACAAATAAATAAATAAAATCTTCAAAA
>ML105805.1:34893-65812 GCA_003697995.1 Taxidea taxus jeffersonii
GATCCCAGGACACTGGGATCGAGTCCCGCATCGGGCTCCTTGCTCGGCAGGGAGCCTGCTTCTCCCTCTGCCTCTGCCTGCCATTCTGTCTGCCTGTGCTCACTCTCTCTGACAAATAAATAAATAAAATCTTCAAAAAAAAAACCTGAGCTGAAATCAAGAGTCAGACACCTAACTGACTGAGCCACCCCGGCATGCCCATCAAATTGTTTCTTAACTGGCATCTCCTACAACTTGCTATATGATGATTTCCTGCCATCTCCTGACCCCTGGATGAATGAATTAGGTGAATTTTTCAATGTGCAGAGCTGAGGATGAGGTCTGGACCTGTGGTCCACACTCCTGCTAGCATCTGCCCTTCCCTCCATGCCGCGAGACTGTCTCAGCATCCCTCTCCTCTTGCTCCTCCTCCTTCCCAAAGCCAGGGTTACCTAGTTCCTGCCTGCAGACTCTGGGCTTGAGTACCAACCCCTTGCTTACTCTTATCAGCAACTCAGGTCCACATCCATTAACATCACTGCTGGTGTTCCTTAAGGCCAAGTCCCTGGCTCAGCCCTGTTCCCACTAACCCCAATCTCATCTTGGCCTCTGTAGTTTCTGTATCAGTAAGAACACTTACAGATTGATACATTGAAAAACTGGTAGTCTTCCTTTTTTTAAAGTTTATTTATTTATGTAATCTCTACACCCAAAGTGGGGCTCGAACTCATGACCCCAAGGTCGAGAGTCACATTGCACTTCCAACTGAGCCTGCTAGGTGTCCTGGTAGTTCTCCTGAAAGTTAAACAAACACCTGCCTTGGAACAAGCTATTTTAGTCCAAAGAAAATACCCAACAGAAATGGGGTGCTCAGTTGGTTGAGTGGCTGCCTTCAGCTCAGGTCATGATCCCAGGGTCCTGGGATCGAGCCCCGCATTGGGCTCCCTGTTTGGCAGGGAGCCTGCTTCTCCCTCTCCATCTGCATGCTGCTCTGCTTACTTGTACTCTCTCCTTGTCAAATAAACAAACAAAATCTTAAAAAAAAAAAAAAAAAAGAGAGGCACCTGGGTGGCTCAGTGGGTTAAAGCCTCTGCCTTCAGCTCAGGTTGTACTCTCAGGGTCCTGGGATGGAGCCCCACGTCGGGCTCTCTGCTCAGCAGGGGGCCTGCTTCCTCCTCTCTCTGTGTCTGCCTCTCTGCCTACTTGTGATTTCTCTCTCTCTGTCAAATAAATAAATAAAATCTTTAAAAAAAAGAAATGAATACTTATGCCAACCCAAAGGCAAGCACAAAAATGTTTGTAACAGCCCTAATTAAAACATTTCAAACTGGAAACCATGCAAATATCCATTAACACTGGATAAATACATTGCAGCATATTTCTACAGCTGAATAGTTTACAGTGTTGAGAATGATCAGCTCCAGCCAGGAACAGGGGCAAATAACGCTGGGTGAGAGCATTGGCACTAGAGCACATCCAGTAAGATTCCATTTACATGATGTTCTAAGACAGACAATTCTCTAGGATATTAGCCTTAAGATTGGTGATTGAGTTTGAGGGGTGGTTACCACTGGGGATGACATGAGTCTGTGGGGTCTGGGAAAACTATTGCAGTATGGTGTGAATAAGTGCAAAAGTTCACCTTGTGCACACTAGGAGCCAGTCCCATGTGGAGAGCATCTGTGGGCATGGTGACCACCACAGACTGGGGGCAGAGCCTGGGGGTTCATACTGTGCAGCCCCTGGCCTTCCGCTATCTTCCTCCCCAGCTTATTCTATTTGTCCCTCCACAACCAACGGGGTTCCAGATCCTTTTTCAGGCCAGTGGCTTTCTGCCTACTTCTAGAGCAGGTGCCAACACCACAAAGGGCTGTGGGCATCTTCTCTCCCAAGCTCCCGAGGACTGTCTCAGGAACTGGTCCTCCAAGAAATCTGGGGCCTGTAGCCACATTGTTCTCTGTAGGTCTAGACTCTTTTCACCCATCCTCGGTTGCTCTTTAAGTCCTCCTGCTGGGATTCCTGTTGTAGTTTCCTAATGTGTTCCCTTTCCTCCCAGACACTCCCCAGAACTGTCCTACACAGGCTGCAGAATTGAACACTCCTTCAGAGGAAGGCTGAGCCCAACACTGCTCTTATAAACTGCAACCCCAACTGGGCAAGATTCCTAAGCCAGTCTCATCCACTCCCGGGCAGGCCTCTGGGACGGCATGGGGCTGGCCCAGAGGGGGACCTGATGTGCAGGTAGGGGATGGGGGGCACCTGACTGCAGTGGGTGGGCATTCTGATATATCTGATTCCAAAGGAACCATGCAGGAGCGGGAGTGTCAGAACTGAGGTGACGGTGGGGAGGAGCCCCAGAACTATGGAGCACAGGGCTGCCTGTGTTGCTGTGAGGGCCTGTGAGTAACACACAGTCAGACTTTATAGGCCTTCCCCTTCTGGTTCTTGCACCATTGCCCCTTTCAGCCTTTCCCTGAGTGGAAGGCACCCCAGCCCCTTGATCTCATGGAGTCCCTTCCTGGAGGAGCAGGTTGTCGCCAATCTCGCTGATGGGTACTGGGCCCTTGGTGAAGCTCCTGCCTGGCTTAGGGCTGCACCTGAACCAGCCACCTCTGCTTACCCTAGGGCAGGTCCTCAGTCCTTACATGGCCCTCAAGCTAGGAATAACTTTTATGTTTTTAAATGACAAAATATCCAAAGAATTCTAATTCTCGATATAAGGACATGATATGAAATTCAGATTTCAGCATCTGTAAGTCAAGTTTGGCTGGAACACAGCTGCAGCCATTCTTTCACATTTTGTCTAAGGCTGCTTTCACACTTCCACAGCAGAGCTGAGCAAATGGGACAGAGGCCACATGGTTGCAGAGCCTGAAGTATTTACTATCTGCCCTTAACAGAAAGAGGTTGCTGCCCCTGACCTGGAGTGTGTCCCTAGCACTGCCTCACATGTGTGGGCTCCACAAGTGGACACTGAATAAAGTAGTTCCCAGTGGATCTGCGTGCAGCATGGCAGCCAAAGGGGATTGGGGGGGTGGAAGAGGCAGCTGGCCCTGGCAGGACTCTTCAAACTTCTTTTTTTTTTTTTAAGATTTTTATTTATTTACTTGAGAGAGAGAGAGAGAGCCCGTGAGCGCATGAGAGGAGAGAAGGCCAGAGGGAGAAGCAGACTTCCCATGGAGCTGGGAGCCTCAGGCACCTGATCCCAGGACTTCAGGATCATGACCTGAGCTGAAGGCAGTTGCTTAACCAACTGAGCCAACCAGGCGCCCTTGAGGCTTCTTTAAAATTCATTATATCACATCAAGGAAATGCATGGTCAAAACACAGCAGGGTACCAGAACTCACCTGCTAGAATGGTTAGCATTAAAATGACTGGTGAAAGAACCAAGTGTGGAGGATGTGGAGCACTGCTAGTGGGAGTGTAAATGGTAATTCACACTGGAAAATGGTTTGGCAGGTTCTTACAGCTAAACATACACTTACCATATGACCCAACCATTCCACTTGTAGGTTCAGGCATACCTCAAAGATACTGTAGGTTTGGTTCCAGACCACAATAAAGCGAATACTGCAATAAGACAAGTCAAATGAATTGTTTGGTTTCCCAGTGCAAATAAAATGCATATAAAAGTTATGCTTGGACACCTAGGTGGCTCAATCAGTTGATTAAGCATCTGCCTTCAGCTCAGATCATGACCCTGGGGGGTGTCCTGGGACCGAGGCCCACATGGGGCTCCCTGTACAGTGGGGAGTCTGCTTCTCCCTCTGCCCCTCCCCCTGCTCATGCTCTCTCTCAAATAAACAAACGAAATCTTTAAAAAAAAAGTTACGCTCACAGGGGAGCCTGGGCAGTGCAATCAGTTAAGCATCCGACTCTTGGTTTCCGCTCAGGTCTTTATCTCACCGTTGTGAGATTGATCCCCTCGTTGGGCTCTGGGCTCAGGGCAGAGTCTGAGATTCTCCTTCTCCCTCTGCCCTTCCTGCTTGTGGATGCTCTTTTAAATAAATAAATCTTAAAAAAAAAAAAGTTATGCTTAGGGATCTTGGGTGGCTCAGTCGTTAAGCATCTGCCTTCAGCTCACGTCATGATCCCAAGGTCCTGAGATTGAGCCCTGCATTGGGCTCCCTGCTCAGCAGGAAGCCTGCTTCTCCCTCTCTCACTCCTCCTGCTTGTGTTTCTTCTCTTGCTGTCTCTCTCTGTCCAATAAATATAATCTTAAAAAAAAGTTATGCTTACACTATAGCCTATTATGTCTAAAAAATGCATATATCTTAATTAAAAAATCAGAGCCATTATCGGAGCTGTCAGTGACTCAGAATCACTGATCACAGAGCACCCTAACAAATTTGATAATAATGAAAAAAGTCTGAATTATTGCAAGAATTACCAAAATATGATATAGAGACACAAAGTGAGCAAATGCTGTTGGAAAAATGGTACCAAAAGATTTGCTCAATACAGGGTTGTCACAACCCTTCAATTTGTAAAAAAAACAAACAAAACCAAAAAATATTACCTGTGAAGTGCAATAAAGTTTGCTTTGCACAATAAAATGAAGTATGCTTGTATTCACCAAAAGAAATAAAAACATGCCCACAAAACAACTTGTGCAAAAATGTTTACAGAAGTCTTATCGCTAAAGCCCTAAATGGGAAACTGCACAGGTGACTGTCAACAGGAAGAAGGGGAAACAGGTGGAGTATATGGAAATAATGGACTCCTACTCAACAATAAAAATGAATAAACTGCTGACCTGCATGTTGATACCTCACCCACACTCACCCACATACATGCTGAGCCGAAAGCCAGACATACGAAAGAGCACATACCATAGGATTCCATTCATATGAAGTTCCAGAACTGGCAAAAGTACGGTGCTGTGATGGAAATCAGAACCGTAGTTACCAGGGGCCAAGGGTGAGGGGACTGTCTCGGGACTTTCTGGGCCAGCGGAATACAGATCTGTGCCTCGTGTATTTGCCAAAACCGTTTGAACTGTATAGTTAAGATCTGTACACCCTATTATAAGAAAATACCTCAACAAAAATAGTCTTAAAAAATTCACTAGAAGTAAAAGCTAAAACAATCTTCAGTTCCAAGGCAGCCTTTTGCAAATCCAGGCCTGTAGGAAGCAGTACTAAATTCCTTCTAAGATTCATTTTGTGCAGAGGAATTCCAGATGAAGCTCTGAGCCAACTGTGAAGGCTCCATGCAAGAGGGAAGTGAAGGAAGCCTTCTTGAAAGAAAATCTATTTGCTTTGCTGACAGTTTAACTTCCCTGTTTGGCTTGGGTGGAGTCCTGGCCAGGCACTCCCACTGAGTAAACAAGAGGATTATTAGCTCCACTAGGAAATCTGGAGGGTGGGAAGGGAAGGTCCATGTTCCTATTCTCAGGGGTTTCCAATTCTCCTGTTTTCTTTCAGACAACCTTTCATTATTCAGTAGGCAATAGAGAGCCCCTCCCCAGGAGCTCATAACTTACAGGACCCAGGTTCAACAGGAAGGAGCAAACCTGACCTGTCCCCAGGGATGGGATTTTCTTTTAGCTCACAGGTTCAAGGGGTATCCATGAGACTGGAAAAAGTCTCAGGGTAGCCTTTCCATTTTGATTCCCTTTGTTCTGCAGAAGGCTTTGAGTTTGATGTAGCCCCCACTTGTTTATTTTGCTTTTGTTGCCTTTGCTTTTGGAATCAGGTCCATAAGATCATGGCCAAGGCTGATGCCAAGGAGCTGACCACCTAGTTTTCTCCTGGGAGTTTTATGGTCTCAGGTCTTTTGAATTAATTTTTGTGTATAGTGAAAGAAAATGGTCTAGTTTCATTCTTTTGCATGTGGCTGTCCAGTTAGCCCAATAGCATTTATTGAAGAGACTGTCCTTTCTCCACTCTATATTTTTCTTTCATCATAGATTAATGGACCATATAATTGTAGGTTTATTTCTGGGCTCTTTATCCTGTTCCATTGATTTTTGTGTCTTTTTTTGTGTCAGTATACCATATCATGTGTGAAACAGAGGCAAAAGAAAGAATTAAATTTCCTTCCTACTCACAGCCCGTTGACAAATCCTTGAAACATGTAGAGCGACCTTCCTCTGGGAGCTCAGCTGCTTTGATGTTGATGTTAAGGGAAAAAGCAATCTTTTTTTTTTTTTTAAAGATTTTATTTATTTATTTGACACAGAGAGAGATCACAAGTAGGCAGAGGCAGGCAGAGAGATGGGGTGGGGAAGCAGGCTCCCCGCTGAGCAGAGAACCCGATGTGGGACTCGATCCCAGGACCCTGAGATCATGGCCTGAGCCGAAGGCAGAGGCTTAACCCTCTGAGCCACCCAGGCGTCCCGGGAAAAAGCAATCTTAGCTTGACCCCTCCCACCCCCAGGATCCTATAAGTCTACTTTAATATATAAATTCCTTTGGAAACCTCCTTTAACTCTACCCCCATGTACCTCAAGATACATGTTAGCAATCATCCTCTCCAAGCATATGGCCCACTGATACCATCTGAAGGGTCTCATGACTGAAGGTTTACTAAACAATAATAAATGACTTTTTCCTAACAATAACTAGCCCCCTCAGGATCCTGGAAACCTTGCTTCCAAAATACCTTGGAGACTTATGCTATTCCTAACCCCCTCCCAACTTGAAAGTATATAATCAGCCACTCCTCATGACCCCAGAGCAGTCCTTCCTGCCTGAGGGTCCTGTTCTTGTGCTTCAGTAAAACCACCTTTTTGCACTGAAGATGTCTCAAGAATTTTTTTTTTTGGCCGTTCGCTCTGAACCCCACAGCTTCAAACCACATCACCACACTGTTTTGATTATTACAGCTTTCTAATAGTTTGAAATCAGGGCTTTGTACTTTAACTTTGTTCTTCTTTCCCAAGATTACTTTAATTATTTGGGATCTTCCGTGTTTCCATACTAATGAGTATTGTTTTTTCTGTGAGGAATTTTGATAGGTATTGCACTGAATCTGTACATTGATTTGGACGTGTGGACATTTTAACAATATTAATTCTCTTGAGCCATAAACATGGAATACCTTTCCATTTATTTGTGTTTTCTTCGATTTCTTTCATCAATGTCTTATAATTTTCTGTGTAAAGGTTTTCCAAAAGCTTTTGCACAGCAAAGGGAATCATCAACAACACAAAAAGGCAACCTACTGAATGAGAGAAAATATTTGCGAATCATATCTGATAAAGGGTTAACATATATAAAAAAATCCTACAACTCAATAGCAAAAAAGAAATAATCCAATTAAAAGATGTGCAGAGGATCTGAACTGACGTTTTCCCAAAGACATATAGATGGCCAATAGACACATAAAAAGGTGCTCAACATCACTCATCATCAGGAAAATGCAAATCAAAACCACAATGAGGTACCACCTCACACCTGTCAGAATGGCTATTGTCAAAAAGAGAAGAAATAATGAGTTTAGGAGAGAATGTGGAGAAAAAAGAACCCTTGTGCACTGTTGGTAGGAATACAAACTGGTGCAGCCAGTGTGGAAACAGTATGGAGGTTCCTTAAAAAGTTAAAAATAAAACTACCAGATGATCCAGCAATCCTACTTTATTTACTGAATAAAACAGTGACATTAACTCATAAAGATATATACACCCCCATATTCACTGCGTTATTTACAATAGACAAGAGATGGCAATGAACTAAGTGTTCATCAATGGATGAATGGATAAAGAAGATGTGGTGTGTGTGGTGTATGTGTCTGTGTGTATCTTCTAATGGAATATTATTCAGCCATGAAAGCATGGACTCTTGTCCCTGTGACAATGTGGATGGACCTTGAAGGCATTATGCCAAGTGAAGTAAGACAAAGAAAGACAAACACCATATGATCTCACTTATGTGTAGAATCTAAAAAAAAAAACAAAAAAAACCCCACAAAAAACACAACAACAAAAAACAAACCAAACCAAAACAAAAAAAAACCCCAAAACCAGAAACAAACAAAAAAAGAAGCCCAAGCCCACAGATATGTGGTTGTCAGAGGCAGAGGGCACGAGGTGGGCAAAATGGAAGAGGATGGTCAAAAAATTATAAAATAATCAGATCCCAGGCATGTCATATACAACATGGTGACTATAGTTAATAATACTGTATTGTTTATTTGAAAGTTGCTGAGAATAAATCTTAAAAGTTCTCATCACAAGAAAAAAATGTTTAAAAAATTCTAGCTATGTATGGTGACAGATCATAACTAGACTTAGTGTGATCATTTTGCAATGTGTACAAATATGACACCATTATGTTGCACACCAGAAACTCACATAATGTTACATGTTAGTTATACCCACTTAGGGGAAACCTGCTGTTTTAGGTTTTTGCCCTTTTGGAGTTCCCATCCCCATTTTTTATTTTTATTGTTTATTTATTTTTTAGAGAAGGGGAGAGATGGCTGTGGAGGGGTAGAGCTTAAGAGAGAAACCCAAGCAGGATTACACACCCAGCATGGAGCCCTATACAGGGCTCCATCTCAAAACCCTGAGACCATGACCTGAAAATTGAGTTGGATGCTCAACTGACTGAGCCACCCAGTTGCCCCTCCAGTCCTCATTTCTTAAATTGCTGTATTAAGATACAATTTATACACCACAAAGTCACCCATTTAAAGTGCATGATTCAGTGGTCTTTAGTATATCTGCAGAGTGCACACCAATCAAGATAATCGGAGTTTAGAACCTTCCTATCACCTCCCAAAACCCTGTATCCAGACCACTCAGCAGCTACTTCCAATTCTCTCCCCCTCACCCCAGCTCCGCAACAACCAATCTGCTTGCTGTACTACTGAGTTGCCTGTTCTGGACATTGTATACAGAATCATGTAACATTAGATCTGTGTATCTGGCTTCTTTCACTGACTAGCCTAATGTTTTCAAGTTTCATCCATGATGCAGCAGATGTCAGTACTTCACTCACTTTTACTGACAAATAATGTTCCAGTGTATGGAGAGTCCTTAAAATCTCTTCATCCCCAACAAGCTGAAAACCCTGGTTTACATTTCCACTTCTCCTTGATGCTTTAGGGCAAGCCCTGTGGCTTCTAAACTTTGGCATTTTTACCTGAAAAATCACCAATCCTTAGCTGACCTCCAGATGGATCTGGGAAACCACGAGGCTGCTTTTTTCAGCACCTCACACCTTGGAAGCTGTTTGGAGCCATCCCACCGCCCTGTGTTCCACACCATAAACGCAACTCTGGTGCTCTTCTGACCTTGAGCGGTTTCTCGAGGCAGGACGCCATATAGGGGGATGTCTGCTCTGTACTATGTAAAAAATCTGGAGACTGACATGCAGATTTACAGAGCTGCACTTAAGCTCTTAAGTGGAAACCTTTATCCACCAATCAATAACACAGAAAAGTAGGATCAGGCTGCCAAAATGATAAAGGGACACTTAGGCCTAGTTAGTTTTAATTTCTTTTGACAGTATAACTACATTTCTAAATATTGCAAAACAAATTATTACCGTGATAATTGATTCTTTAGCAGGGAGACCTGCTTTTGATAAACAGCTTTGTGCAAGGCCTGATGTGAGAAGGAAGGATTCCTCTTTTTTTTTCAGAGTTCAATTAAAAATTTTTTTTATTTTTTTTTATAAACATATAATGTATTATTAGCCCCAGGGGTACAGGTCTGTGAATCGCCAGGTTTACACACTTCACAGCACTCACCATAGCACATACCCTCCTCAATGTCCATAACCTCACCACCCTCTCCCTACACCCCTCTCCCTGGCCCCCCTCAGTTTGTTTTGTGTCATTAAGAGTCTCTTTTGGTTTGTCTCCCTCCTAATCCCATCTTGTTTCATTTAAAGAATTCCTCTTTTAACACCTTCAACTTTGCATGCAATGTGGCACACTGGTTTAGAAGCCTCCAGATCTGGGTCTGAGTGGTGCCATTCACTCCTCACTGACCTTGAGTTCCTTGGGGCCCCCTGATCAGTACCTGCTCATGGGTACCACAACAATGCAATCACTCATACCTGATGCATAGTAAGCACTCCACAACAAAAGCCACTGTCATTATTTCAACTCAAATTCAGGGATATTACATGCAAGTATGCTTACCTGGTCATGATGTTCAAGATCATTTTCTAGGTGAATCCAAAGATCTTGGGTGTGAAGAGGCCTTGCTGGTGCCTGATTCCGACCTCCTATCTGGGCAGGAATCCCTTTTTGATCACCCTTGCATGCTGACAGGGCAGTGATGCACACGACTGAGAGCTTGTCTTTTAGGACATCTTTCTTTGTTAGAAATCTGAAAACACTTCCCTGTAACTTGTGCCCATGTGTCTGAGCTCTGGCCTCTGCTGCAACACAGGCAAGGCCAGGGTCTCATAATCCTCATAGTAATGAAGATGCTGTCAGGGTCCCATCCACCCTAAAGCCTCTCTTTCCAGGACTGTACATGTGATTTGTAATAAGAAACAGATTTGGCCTTCATTCCTGCTCCTAGTTCATAGCTCCCCAAACCTTTGCGATTTCTGAAGCATTAAGAGTAATGGGTGCATCTTTGTTTTAATATTTGGGTCTTTTGTCCCAGGTTCCATTCAACACAGCTCATTCAACCACATCTGAATTTATGTTAATGAGGTGATTTATGGAGAGGCCCTGGGGAACAAAGTGTGGGGGACAGTTGCCAAGGGGAACCAACCATGTAATCAGAAGGTTGGCACTTTCAGGGGCGCCTGGGTGTCTCAGTCAGTTGAGTGTCCAACTCTTGGTTTCAGCTCAGATCATGATCTCATGGGTTGTGAGATCAAGTCCAGTGTCCAGCTCCATGCTCAGGGGGAGTCTGCTTGTAGATTCTCTCCCTCTGCCTCCCTCACCCCAGGCACTCTCTCTCTAAAATAAATAAATATATCTTAACAACAACAACAACAAAAAGCAGGATGGAATTTTCAGCCTCTCCTATCCCTGACTTCTGGGAAGGAAGGACTGGAGATTATCAATTATTTAATCAAGCCCACATAATAAAACCTCTATAAAAATCCCAAGTAGGCGTTTGGAGAACTTCTGGTTTTTGTTCTAAGATTTTATTTTTAAGTAACCCCTACACCCAATGGGGGGCTGGAATTTACAACCATGAGATTACTAGTTGCATGCTCTTCCAGCAGGGCAGGGAGTGCCAGGCTCCCCGATTCTGGTTTAATTAACACATATAGGTGCTAGGAGGGTGGAATGCCCAGAGAGGACATGGAAGCTCAGACTCCTGCCTCAATGTCCTGCCCTGTGTCTCTTCCACTGAGCTGTTCATTTGTATCCTCTGTAGTAAATCAACAATAGTAAGTAAATTTTTCTTCTGAATTCTGTGAGCCTCTTTAGCAACTATGGAATCCGAGAAAGGGGTCATGGAAACCATGGACTTAGAGCCAGCTGGTCAGAAGCACAGGTGGCAAGCTGGATTTGTGCCTGGCGCCTGAAGTGGGGGTGGGGGTGCCTGTGTGGTCTGCACCAACTGCACGTAGACAGGGTCAGGCCACCCAGTTGGTGTCACAACCCTGCTGGGCCTGGGGTAGACCCTGCATAGTGTCAGAGGAAGGTACTGAGCGCAGAGGGCTGAGTGGGCAGCAGAGGAGGAGGGGGTTTTTCCCTCCAAGAGCATGAACTGACTGTCCCAGGGGCTTCAATCATTCCTCATGCTTCATGCTCTCCAAACAAGTCATGAAAACAACCTTACTATGCTGCACGTGCTGTGTGGCTTCCTGGGGAGACTGTTCCTGACACTGCTAGGATTCCGCACACTTCTGAAAGAGCCTCAGTACTTTATATCCAGACTCGATTTTATAAAAAAATGGTATTATCCCAGTTTGAATATCACATTTGCCTTCCAGTGACTCTGAAGTGGTTCTAAAAATCAAATCTACCTTGAAACAATGATTTGCTGTGCCTGAGGGTATTCATAAGCATGCAGTGGAAGTTCTTATGGTAATAAAAAAAAACTCACTACAACACTGTTTTGTTGACTTTTAAAACTATCTCAGTGGAGAAGCCTTGTCATTGTAATAAAGTTGTATAAAAATATAAATACATAAAAATAGCAAAGCTGTGCATTGAAGAAAACGCCATATAGTCAAAAAGTAATAACAAAATGAGGAAAAATTTGCAACACTTCTATCACAATGGTTAATTTCCTTAATGTATAAAAATCTAAAACCAGTAAGAGAATGACCACAGTCTCTCAGAAAAATTGGTATGGGACAAGGACGGATGTTTCATTGAAAAGGAAATGCTCTTGGACATACATACAAGACGAATTATGGGTGGCTCAGTCAGTTAAATGTCTGTCTTCAGTTCAGGTCATGATCTCAGGGTGCTGGGACTGAGGTCCACATCAGGCTCCTTGCGTAGTGGGGAGCCTGCTTCTCCCTCTGCCTGCCTCTCTCACTCTCTCTGCCCGCTTCTCTCTGACAAATAAACAAAATCTTAAAAAAAATGAATTAGGTCAGTGCACAGTAAAATTACCAGTTATTTTCTACCCTCCAGTAAGGTAGAGTTAATGGTGTTGGCTGTAGCTTTATTGGTGAGGAGGGCTCAGGAAGCAGGCACAGAAGCTGCCAATGGAACTGAAGGGAAAACTGACAGCACAGCCATAATTTAGCCCTTCAGCCCTTGGATCTGGCAATGTCAGAAGGATTCATGCACAAGGATGTGGGACTGGAAACCACCTGATGCCATGGGGTCCTATCAGCCAGATGTAGGACTGCCACTACACTGCAAGACAGAGGCAACTCAGCGTGCACCGATAATGTAGCTGTTCTGAGAACAGGAAGGTGCAGGACATGTGGGCAGGAGGTAGTGTGTGCGATGTGCCAGAAGATCCGAGCACACAGATGCACATGTTTTCTGTGAGGTGGGGCACACCAGAGGTCATGATATCCTTACTGTACCCCTAGTTTGCATCCTTTATATGTTCAGATGTGTGTTATATAGCTACTTTTTTAAAAAACAAGAACCTACCTTATAACCACAAAAGACAGAGCAAAATGACTTGCATACTTTGCTGGGCCTAAAAATATTCCAGGACTTATTTGGTGATCTTCTGGGAAACTTCCAGTTGTTTCCATTTTTTTAGATGTGAGATCACTAACCTAGAAATAGACCAAATCAATTTTCACTTTTACCTTCATGCATATTTGATTCCTAACCTCTGGAGTTCTTTAAATATTTAAAACTGTTAGATATTATGGAAGGAAAAGGCTGGGGAGACCCAGGCAGGGGTGATGAGGTGCTGGAGGCTAGATTTTCCTGCCCTTGTCAAGGGAAGGATTCGTAGCCCAAAGGTGGCATTTTATTTAGAGGAAGCACCTTTCCTGCTTTGTTTTCTTCTGCTCATGTCACATGTACACCTCTGGACCTCTGCCCCAGGGTTTAAGCTTTGAGGAAATCACTGGACCGAGGGTGGTTAGCCTTATTTTGTCAGTGGTTTTTGTCTGGGGTGGGGGGGAGGTGTTTCTCTCCAGTCTTCTGGAATTGGGGCAGTGATGATCAGACCACCAGACTAGGACCCTCAGAAAAGGGGAGAATTGCTCCCCTGGCGCATCCTGTGGGCACAGCACTTCTCCAATATCAAAGAAGATTTTAGGCTTGGACTCTTCCCTGCCTCTGCCTGTGGGGACTGGGGACAAAGGGCTTTTAGAGGTGAGGAGTGAAACCAACCGTCTGCAGCATTCTGCAGAACCCTTTTCCCGACAAGCCTCCACTCGTGGGCTCATTCGGCAGTCATGTCCATTGTGGTCCTGCTGCAGCCCTGGGCAGTCAAGGGGCCAGACCCTGTGCTCCTGCCCAGTCTTTTTCTGGCATGCGACCCCTTTCTAGCTGTCCCAGATTAAAGCCAGGTCCTCATCAAACACACCATGTAGCAGGTGCTGCAGGTTGCAGTCCCAGGGAGGAGGGGAGCTCTGCTGGGAAGACGAGCAGCTCCCCTGGAATAGCCTGGGCCTCCACAGAGCCTGCCACCATGGGGACACAGGAGTGCCTGAGGGTGGCCACCATGTGTCTTGCGGTTGTCTCCTCAAAAGGCACACTGAGGAGATCTAATGTGCCACCTGTCACCCAGCCTGGGCAGTTCTTTGTTCCAACTACAGTAAACAGGGACCTCAGGAGCTTTCCCACCAGTGCTGGGGTAGATGAACACTACTGACACTCACTGAGAGGAGTCGCCAGGACGGAAACCCTTATAAACCCTTTATTTTGAGTGGAACACATAATGTTTAGCTTATTCCACATACCATACATGTACTGCAGGAACGACTGTGATCCGGGGACCCAGATCTCACAGATCTTGCAACCCAACGTAGAGTCTGGGCCAGTGCCCTTTGGAGCTCCCAGTGTCCTGTGGATGGGCATCCCTGCACCCCAGCACAGCCAGAAGACAGCTCCAGGGACTGCAGCCTGCCTGACCCACAGGGGGCTGGTATGTGTCTTCAAAACTGTTCAGCTGCAAATGGCTCACGGTAGCGATACGACCACTGGGGCTCAGAACACAGTTGCTACACAAACACTCAGCACCACACGATGGAGACATCACTCACACAGCACAGCCATAAATATTGCAAGCAGTTCACGCTCACATTTGGACCTCCTCTGCAGGGCTGGGGCACATGAGAGGTATCTCCCCCAGTCCCTCTTCCCATTCACAGGACCAACTCTTATCAGCTCCAAGCCATCCAGGAACCTGAAAAAACAGACCTCTGGATGACCTCACACATCCACATCCAAGGAGGAGGCAAACACATTCAATTCTGACAGAACCCCTGTCCCAGAGGGCATGGCGGTTGCCACCCGGCCCCTCCCTGAGAGCAGCCAGGACAGCCTGTACAACCTCCCCACCATGTCTCTGGGGATAAGGTGAAGGTCTGTCCTGGGCATGGGGGGAGGGACCAGACAGGGGCAGGGAGATAAAACAAGACTCCTATCACAAAAACACGTTACAACCACTCCAACCCTGCAGAGAAGGACAGGTTGGGGATGGTGTGGCTGCATCACCCTGGCCTTGGCATGTGCCCTTTGCCCTATCTGGTTCACTGCCCACCTGGAGCCAAGGCAACAGGCACTGGGCCTGGGTCACACTGCAGCCCTCTGTCTGTCCAGGGGCAACTCTGCAAGGCCAAAAGGAGAGCAGCAGCTTCCTCCCAACATGTCAAGGGATTCCACAAAAGTCTATTCTCATGAAGGTCTGTTCTCATGGAGACGGAGCCACTTCTGTGAGGTTGGCCAGGGCAGCTTGGCCGCTACAAGGCTGGACTCTTCTGTCTGCTCAGGGAGTCGATGTAATGAAAAATGGCCCCCAGAGCCCAGCTGGTCTCAACATTGTTGATTTTCCGAGTCAGCTTGAAAACACAAAGGGAGGGGCAGAGTGGGCATGGTTGGGAGGCTGGAAGCAGTACCCCCAGCCCTTCTGGCTATAAAGGGCATAAGGGGTAATCTAGAGACAGTCCTTACCTTCAGCACTTTGTTCTCTGGGAAGCCAAACTCTTGGAGCAGCAGGCTGATGTAGGTGAGGTCCATGCACAGAAAGGGGTTGCCCTGCAGCCAGGTCTCTGCCGTCCGGCACACTGGGGGCGAGAGCCCTTTCCCAGATTCCAGGTGGGGGCAGGGGGGCAGGGCTTGGGCAGACTGGCTCTACACACTCCAGATGCCCACCCTATGCTAGACTCTGTGCTGGCCCCAGGTCCTCACTGGTTTAGACAAGACTACAGCCTATAGCAAGAAGGTGATTCACCAAGAGTACACCAAAAGGTAGGTTATCAAGGCCAACCAGCCTCCACTGGGCCTGGCCTCCAAGACCAAGAAGGACTTGTATGTCTTGTTTTAACATCATGAGCTGAAGGCCACAGTCTCACAGGGCAGAGCTCTGTACCTGTGACTCTGGATACCTTTTCCAGGTGTGAATTTGGGCTTTCTGGGGAATGTAAACACAAACAAAACTGTCTCAGAACATTCTATTCTTATTCTTGAAGCCGATGAACAAACCCACCAACAGATTTCCCAAAATTCTGCTCAGAACCTTTTCCTGTTGAAGAGTCATGGATACCAGGTGTCCATGGGATAAACCCATAAGTGACAAGAAAGCTTAAAAAAAAAAGTCACTTGAGGGGATTGGGGGAGAAAGGACTTTCTATAGAGAAACAAATGAAGTTTAACTCTTTTGATCTGTAATTGGGAACAGCACTGAAGAGCAAAATATTTACAGCCAGCCTTCATTTTATACCCCATCCGGCTGGATTGTGATAGACAAAGGAGAGGAAGGGGGTCAGCCACCTGCAAATTCAAAGGTTAGAGCTCTTCACCCCCCACATGCTGGGTCTGCTGTGACAATTGTGAATTTGCTGGGACACTTTAAGGGGAAATCCCTGTGACGATCACCTGAGCTACAGCGAAGAGATGTCAGAAAAAGTGAAATCCAGGGAGCCCATTCCTAACAACCCTAGGACTAGAACTATGTACTTTCAGAGTGAAGGACACTGAAGCTCCCCCTCCCCTGCTGTGGTCACATAGGATGAGGCAGACCCGTGGTCTGGGCCCACAGGACAGTGACCCCCAAGTACCCTCTCATACCTCTGAACACATGTTAGGCTGGCTGAATCAGGAACCAAACCTGGAACTTCCAGTACTGCCTCACAAGTACCAAGCTGCATTTGCCACATGGCGGGTCAAGGTTCCTGCCTCCCACCCTGGCCCTTCTCAGCTAGCAGGAAAACCGATACTCACCATACTTGGCCGCGATATCAAAGTCTCCTACGACGAGGCTGCCTCCCTTTTCCACATCTGTGGGACAAGACCAAGCACCTGGTCTGCATCAGCATTCCTGGACCAGAGATGCCACCAAGGCCTTGTGGCTGGCACCCGTGAGAGGATGACATGGGGTGGGGAGTCCAGGCTGGCTGCAAGCCTGGGTGTAAGCAGGGCAGCGGCCCCACATGCACTGGTCATGTGTCTGAGGTGATGTGGCTGGGGGTAGGCAACTGTTCCGTGCAAGACCACAAGGGGATAATTAGCAGTCACGGGTCTTTGAGGGTCCCTCACAGGAAGGTCATCAGGAGCCCTGGGCCCCACAGACTGAGAAATCTCTTCATTTTAAGTTGAAAAAACAAAGGCACAGAATCAGACATGTTTCCTTGAGCTGTGGCCCTGAGTTCAGCAATGGTATTCTGGTATCAATTTTCTGAATGTGGGGAAAAAAATTCTATAAAAAAAAGCCAAGGGCACCTGGGTGGCTCAGTGGGTTAAAGCCTCTGAGCTTTAACTCACTTCAGCTTCAGCTCAGGTCATGATCCCAGGGTCCTGGGATCGAGCCCCGCATCGGGCTCTCTGCTTGGCGGGGGACCTGCTTTCTCCTCTCTCTCTGCCTACTTGTGATCTCTGTCTGTCAAATAAATAAATAAAATACTAAAAAAAAAAAAAAAGCCAAGAAGTGGTTTGTCAGGTCTTAGATCAAATGGGCAGAGCCTTTACAGGGCTCTCCAGAAGAGAGTGGCCCTAGGCCTCTGTGACATTCCGAGGGAAGTAGGCATGAAAGCTGTGTTCCCCCAAATCTTACGAATGGCAACTGTTTCTTCAATGCACCCGAAAACCTCTACATTTAATAGAGGGTTCTTGAGCTATCCCACACATTTACGTTTTGTATGAGGCAGCTTCTCAGTGAGCTGACTTTTCCTTGATTTTGAGCATTTGCTCAGTCAGAAAATGTCATCACTGAAGGTGGATTCCATTTGTTAAAACAAGCAGCTATTTCGAAGCCATATGTGACCACAAAAGGGAGTTGGAAGAGCTTTCTGAACAGCCCAGTGCCTCCTGAGGTCACTCTGGGACAGTGTCAATCCCTTAACAGAAAGGCAATCTAAAGGCAAGGCAAGGGGCCCCAAATTGATGAGGTGATACTGGGGAGGGGTCCCTTTGAGCTAGCCTGAAAGGGTGGAGACGCCAGTACGCTGCAGGCCAGGTTTGCATATAGTAGACCCTGAGCATTGTGATGTCCATAGCTGGTGGCACAGCCAGGAGAGTACAGATCAACAAATTGCTGCTCCAGCTATGGGAAGTCCGCAGGGGCCCTCAGGCCCAACAGACCAAGTAGCTACAGGTCCAGCTACTGGGAGGCACCCCAGGGACCTTGCTCTGTGCCAGAGAGACCTGGGCCCAAGCAAGGTGTGATGAGATCACCTTCTACCTGGACTACACACTCCTGGCTGGATGTGTTGCACATTGGGCCCGAGCAGCAGGTGGCTCAGTGAGCCTTGAGATACCACAGTGCCCATAAGCTCCTGAGGGTGGTCTGTGGAGTGCATTGACCCCTCCCCATGCCAGCCTGGGTGCTATATGGGAAAGATGGCCACGTGACCATGTCACAAAGGGCTCCCTCAGCCAGAAACCTGGGGCCAGGCAGGAATGACTAAGGGTCAGTTACATAGATAGGTCAGTTCTGCCTTAGAGCAGAACAACTTGACAGCAATTAACTGTTCCTGCACTGACAATGTAACTTTACTAAGAGGCTCAAAGACCTGATTTATTCATAAAAAGGGAGCTTACTACTTCCTATATGGATGACAAGACACTCCTCTATTTCTGTTACTGTGAGAGTGACTGATAACATTACTCTGCTGTGGGCCCTCTCTCTAGAGAATCTACACCTCAGCCCCATCCTTACCTATGAGGCCTACGTTTGCAGCAAGGTCGTAATAGTAGGAAAAGGCATAAAAATCCACATCCTTCACTTCTTCTGTTCTGTGCACTTTATTTCGAAGGATTTCCGATACTCTGCCGGCACATAGCTCATGGAGGTTTACTGCTGGGGCGAAAGAAAAGCACAAAGACAATGGTTAGGGGGCTCAGTGCTTGGGCCACACAACCTCCCAGGCCCTTCCCAATGACTTGAGACCTGGACCTGGAGGGTGAGGCGGGACAAGAAGCCTGAATGGCACCTGGGTCTGGGTGCTCATCAACACCACCCATGCCAACAGGAACCTTACAGGAGCCATGGCATGCGGGCTCAGGTCAAGGGAGAGAGAAACCCTAAGTGTGAAGATCACTAGAGATAGCATGGTCCTCAACCCTGGAGGACACCAGCCTCCAGCTGGGCACAGGCAGCTGTCCTGACATTAGCCCAGTGGGTTCAGGTTCATACCGTTTATTTTCTGCTGGTCCTTGCTGAGCTCTAAACATGCAGTGCCTTACTCTGTCCAATCAGTCAATTTGGAGGTGGGGTCTATAACCTCCTTATGTCACAGATGAGGAAACAGAGGCCTAACAGACAGCTTGTCAATCACATAGCTAAGATCATTGAACCCTTGATTGGAAGGAGGACAACAGAGAGCTCCAGAGGTAAACAGATGTCAGTATCCTACTACCCACCCCTAGAATCAGCTTCCCATCTCCACCAGCAGACCCGCCCACAGCCTCAAGGCAGCTCCAGCCAGTGCTCCCCATGCCCTTGCCTCTTGGGCCTTACTTCTCTCCACTCTCCCTTATCAGGACAGCCATACAACCTACCCCTTTGCTTAAACACAGCAGCCACTCCAGGGCCTTTGCACACGCTGCTCCTCTGGTCTGGAAAAGTGCTGCTTTAGATCCATGTGGCCCATTCCCCAGCTCCTCATGTTTTGGCTCAAATACCACCCATGTAGCCTTCCCTGGCCATCATACTTAAAACTGCAATCTTCTCTTCAGCCCTCCTCCCTTTTTTCCTACAAGTTACTTCCTCAGGTGTTTTAATAACTCCTCACACTGGAGTATCAGCTGGGTGCCAGGGACTGCTGCAGGGCCTGATGCTATCACGTGCATGAGTGGCTGGCTGAGTCAAAGTGACCTCCATGGTCATCAGATAATAAGAAACAAATATCTGGTCTTTGTTCCTGGTTCTGGATACAGAGCTTTCAAAATCCTTGGAATTTCCTGAGTGATGGGGATGAGATGAGCCTCTTCCATTATTCACTATGAGCTTCTTTTTCAAGTATACCTGAGTTTATGTGAATGAGTGGACACTTGTTGGTGGGTCCGAGGTGGCTTCAGGATGGATGCTAGCTGTCAGAGGAGCCAACCATGTGATTAGAGGGTTGGAACTTTCAGCCCCACCCCCAAACCTCCAGGGAGGGTAGGGGGTTGGGGATTGAGGTAAACCAGCAGCCAGTGATTTAATTAACATCTGTGTAGTGAAGCTTCCCAGAAGCCTAAAGGATGGGTCCCATGAGCCTCCTGGGTAGTGAACACACAGAGAGGCTGGGAAGTAGTGCTCCTAGAGAGCATGTGGAGGTTCCACACCCCTTCCCCAACACCCTGTTCTATGCATCTCTTCAATTTGGCTGTTCCAAAGTTGTATCTTTTATAATAAAATAGTGATAGTAAGTAAAGTGCCTTCCTGAGTTCTGTGAGCTATTTTGGCAAATTATTTGAGGGGGGTTGTGGGAACCCCCAATCTGTAGTTAGCTGGTCAGAAATATAGGAGGCCTAGGACTTGCTATTTGCATTTGAAGTGGAGGGTGTATAGGGGGAGCCTTGGTGAGACTGAGCCCTTAACCTCTGTGGTCTGCATTAACTCCAGGGAAAGTCGGAATAGAATGGTTCATGGATGGAGAATTGGCTGGTATGGGGAAGACCCACACATATTTGATGCCAGAAATGTGGGTAGAAATAGCTCTGTCACCAAAGGCAGACAAAATTCTTGCCCATGTGTCCAGCTTGGAAACAGTATTTCAATGTTTCTATTAGCACAACTAAAGGAGCACAGGGCAACAAAGACCACCTACATGGGGCGAGAGAGGCCAGGCTGCTGGGACAGCACACCTACTGTCACAGGCCGTGGGCTACACAGCCTGGAGCAGCCTCTCCTGTGCTCACAAGGCAGTCTGAGGTGATGGGTGATTTCACTGAAAGAGAGGCTGTTTCTCCCTCAATTCAGAGATAAGCTCATGTTGCTACTGAGCCAATAGCCCCAACTTGACCATTTGTCTTAGAGCGGCAGAACGCTCAGGTCCTTCCTCACTGGAGGCTTGTTAGGAAATGCAGTCTTTTGAAAGAAAGCATGTGGCAACAGAGAAGGGAGTGTTGTGCAGAAAGACCCTTTGCCAGCGGTTCCCAGTGTGTTCTGGCAAGGGCCTCCTGCAACCCTGACGGTTCACAGAGCTACTTCCATTTCCTAGACAAGTATGGGCTTGTCTATAAATGAGGTCGTCTGACAATAACCTCCCTGGTCCTTAGAGGTATCTCGAAGGTATGGGATAGAGGACAGGCTGCCATTCTTAACCCTCACACACCAAGGACAAATGAGAACTCCACCTTACCTGCTTTCTGTCCTGAAATTCTGTATGTTATTTCAGCATGTTCCCACTCTCCTGTGAAACCTGGAGACAAACAAGGGCTGACCAATTCCTTTCCATCCTCAGCTGAAATAAACAGATAAAAAAGAAAGGCACATTACCACAGGAAGACTGGGATGTGGATTCTGCTGGGAGGAGGTCTGTATTCTAGTGAAGGGGAGGTTTTTACTTCTCCCTTAACTACCTTAAAGAATTTAAGTAGGGGGTCTGGCCCAGAAAGAGAAGTATTACTAGAGATAAATTTTTATCTAAATGACCACTGTATGGAAAGGCAAACATCTAATGACCAAACATCTGTTCTTCTTTTGTTCTGTGAATCACCCTCCTTCCTTTAAAGCTCCCAGCCCCTAGTCTATTCCTTAGCCCAAGATGACACACAGCTTCAATTGCCCAACTTGTCCTTGGATGTCATTTTCTTCTGGGGCTCCCGTACATATGTAAACTTGCTTTTCTCCTATTTATCTGCCTTATGTCAATTTAATTAATAGACTAGCCTAAAGAACCTAGAAGGGCAGGAGAAAAATATTTCCTCCCCCGTAGTTGGTGAGCTAGCCAGGAGAAACTTCACTGGCCGCATATTGCCTGTTCAAGGGCTGTGGCAGCGGGGAGAGCCCGAGACCTCTGACAGGTGCAGCAGAAGGTAAAAATTCTTATTACGACGTCAGGCTCCTGAATCTCTGCCTGCAGGATCTAGCTGAAGCAAATGGTGAGAATCTTTTCCCCCCATCTTCTAAGTTTAGATTAGCAGGAGAAAATATTTGTGGAACCAGTTCTTTGGGTATAGTGACCAGTAAAGATTTATTATGAGTATTCTTAATTTTTTTTTCATGCGTTTCTTCCTGGAGATGCTAACTGCTTTTGTTGTTGTTGTTGTTCTTGTCTGTTGTGTCATTTGTCAGAATGAAAACCACAGGGTAGGATGCAGGCCTTGGGCCCTATAAGCCTGCTGTACAAGCTGGACTCACAGACTGGTAAGTTCACAGTTCTCACCAGGCCAGTATAGACAAATATTGCTGTGGGTCAATGTGCACACAAGGTGAAGGCAGTTACTAACAAAGAGCTCGGAAGCCAAAGCTGCAAAACTAGCGGGCATGGTTTGAGAACTTAAAAGCTGTTAGAGCACTCCCTACCTAACCTGAAGACTCCTGTGTTAGGATGAGTTAGTCACACTGCTGGCTAGGTTGATGCTAGGTCACCAGTCAAACTCAAGAAAATTTCCATGCAAGGAACTCTGTAAAATACCTCACAATTTCCAACTCAGCAGCACATCCCTCTTCAGTACAATTTGGCTCTGAGACACCAAAGGTTCAGCTCAAGCTGTTAATGTGCCTATGATGGGTTTTCCTTTCATCCTGTTCACGTCTTGAGAGCTTGTCCTTATGACCAGTGAGAATGTTCTCTCTGCACATCACATGCACCTTGGTGGCTAGTTGAGCAGCCTGGGGTTCTGAGACTTTAAGTCACAAGCAGCACTTTCTGTCCGACTGTTAAAGCTCTCAGGAGAGTTTGTTACAGGGGTCCTGGTCTATAAAGGGTTTCTGCCATCTCATCCTCACTGCTTTTTGTTAGTGCTGGAAAGGTCCCATTCTAGTAGTACCTGCCTAGTGTCACAGATTCACAGGTCTATGAGTAGAGGTGCCTCATGTTCTCACAGGAAACTGGAGACAGTGTTTTCACTACACCTTTCTTACTGCCTGTAACAACAAAGGGCTTTACTGTCTTAGACTATTTCTGGGAGTAAACTTTCTAGATCTTATAAGGGCTGCATTTTTTGGTACCCTCTTTTGGGATACCTCTTATATTTATGGTTAAGCCATAAAAAGGCTTATTGGTTTGTGTCACTAGAGAATAATATAAGATCCTGCTCAACAAAGGCAATGGCTAAACAATGGATCATTTGAATTGACAATATTTGAGAGAAAGAAAAATACTTTTGAGAGCTCTCGTCCTAAATAATTATCTTATTGGTACCTATGGAAAAACCAAGTTAAAAAAAATAGACACAAAGAGATGTAATAGCTAAGTTTTAGGGACTCACTTAAGATGGAGGAGGGGAGAAGAGAAATTAGACTTAGAACAAAAATTAAAGTCCCTGTCCAACATAAATTTCCCTTCTTAAAATCTGGCCCTGTCTCCTCAGCAAATTCTAACTCCCAAACTCTCCCACCTTCCCCAGAAAATCCCTTAGACACCCAGCTACTTATTTTAGCCTCCCTTTTCCTATAAGATGTACAGAGAGCATTCTGGCTTGATCTCTAAGCCCAGGGTATACAGGTAATTCATGTAAATACTAAAAGCCAGAGAACAAGTTTAACAGAAGCACCCAAGGTAGATAATAGATAATAAGCTTTATACAGAAGGCTCATTTTGCAGGGCTCTATAGTCAGGCTCTGCCAGCTTCAAGCCTTCCGTGCAAGGTCCTTTGCAGCTATATCCTAGGCCTCCCTCCAAATAACTCATGTCCCCTGGACAACTGCATATTTTCAAAATTATAAAGCCCTTAAAAGCCTTGACTTTTAAGGATCCTATCAAATTAAACTTTAAGTTGAATTAAACTTAATTGATTGATATCCATCACAGCCCCACTCATAGGGACCCTGTTTGGCTGCAAAGGGGTGTTCTTCCCACCCATGAGATTATGATTATATTGTAGTTATCAGACAAGCCATATGGTCCCCTGGAACCAACACCACCCCCCTTGAGGAAACAGATGACTAGCATTTCTTCTTGGCTTTCCTACAAAGGATCAGCTGAAGGCTCATGTGAGGGGTTAATATAGAGGCTTTTCTTTCTAAGGTAAAGGTCTAAGGTTGAAATGTGCACTCAGAAAGGAGGCCTTTGTTAAAATGCTTTATACGGACTTTACAAAGGCATACTCCATTAATCCCGGAAAAAATCTGCTGTTTGTCCCAACTGAAAAATGACAAGATATTTAAAAGAGTTGTTTAAATAGCTCTGTGGTTGGGGACTGGCCAGACTGGAAGCTGATATTCAGAGCCTGATAAGATTTTTTAGGTCTCCCTCCCAAGCTAAAATGAAACTATGTACCTCCAGAAAAACCTCCTGAAGCCTCTGTAAAAAGATTTACTAAAACATTCCAAAGCTCTATGATACAAAAAAAAAATACTGAGGACAATGTGGTTGGGTGGGTAGATCAATCTATGATGCCATTTAGGCTGCAACGCTATTCTTTACAGGAATTGAGAGCAATTGTGCTCGTCTTACAAATCTCTGCAAAACTAAATATATAGCTCTAGAGGCAGCTCAAAGTTCACCTGTTCCAATACTCCCCCCGACCACGATTTATCTTAAAAGACCTGTAATGTGCATTTTTCCTTGTGCCTCTGAGATTTAAAAGTTAAAGTACAAAATTCAGGGAGGTAATTCTTTTTTTTTCTTTTTAATTAACATATAGGGCAGGTAATTCTTTTTTTTTTAATTTTTATTTTTTTAAATTTCTTTTCAGTGTTCCAGAATTCATTGTTTATGTACCACACCCAGTGTTCCATATAATACGTGCCCTCCATAATACCTACCACCAGACTCACCCAACCTCAAGAAGGTAATTCTTACCAGAAGAAAAACAAAAGAGGGAATTGTCATTTGGAACTTGGGCTCATGGGAAATTTTAAGCGTATGGAAGCTGTAAAGTCTCAGTTTGCATGTGTCTGTATGTTATGTATGCTATACATATGTGCTGAAGTTGGGTGTAATCTTCCATGTCAACAAAATTAATTTGTAAAAAAGCTCTACTTAATTGATTTAAAGAAATTAAGTGCATATATAAACTGAATTCTCAGGAATATAACAGAAGCTAGGGACCTCTAGCAGGTTCACCTGGTAGAGCCTGTAACTCTTGATCTTGGGTTCATGGGTTTGAGTCCTATGTTGGACGTAGAGTTTACTTAAAAAAAAAAAAAGAATAAAAATAAAATCTTTAAATAAGAAAACTAACCCAAATGTTTTTCAAATTCATGTGATCTAGTGTTAACCTTTAGTAAATAAAAACTAGTTTATTTTTTTTAAAGATTTATTTATTTGACAGAGATCACAAGGAGGCAGAGAGGCAGGCAGAGAGAGAGAGAGGGGGAAACAGGCTCCCCACTGAGCGGAGAGCCCAATTCGGGGCTCGATCCCAGGACCTTGAGATCATGACCTGAGCCAAAGGCAGAGGCTTAACCCACTGAGCCACCCAGGCACCCCTAAAAACGAGTTTAAATTGGTTGATTAAAAAAGGAATGTCTTCAAAAAATTGAAAATAGAGCTACCTTATGACCCAGTAATTGCACTACTGGGTATTTACCCTAAAGATACAAATGTAGTGTTCCGAAGGGGCATGTGTACCCGAATGTTCATAGCAGCAATGTCCACAATAGCCAAGTTATGGAAAGAACCTAGATGTCCATCAACAGATGAATGGATAAAGAAGAGGTGGTATATATATACAATGGAATACTATGCAGCCATCAAAAGAAATGAAATCTTACCATTTGCGACGACATGGATGGAACTAGAGCGTATTATGCTTAGTGAAATAAGTCAATCGGAGAAAGACAACTATCATATGATCTCCCTGATATGAGGAAGTGGAGATGCAACGGGGGTGGGGGTTAAGGGGGTAGGAAAAGAAAAAATGAAGCAAGATGGGATCAGGAGGCAGACAAACCAAAAGAGACTCTTAATGTCATAAAACAAACAGAGGGGGGGTGGGGGGGAGGGGGGTTGGGAGAGGGGGGTGGGGTTACATTATATGTTTAAATTAAAAAAATGTAAAAAAAAAAAAAGGAATGTTTTCAGAAGTTAATCAGTATTGAATATAATACTTTTATTCTAGCTTGGTTTACTAAAAGCCAAATGAGTTCATACTATCTCTTACAAAAATTTGTCAGCAAGGGGCGCCTGGGTGGCTCAGTGAGTTAAAGCCTCTGCCTTTGGCTGATCCCAGGGTCCTGGGATCAAGCCCCACATTGGGCTCTCTGCTTGGCAGGGAGCGTGCTTCCCCCCTGCCTCTCTGCTTACTTGTGATATCTGTCAAATAAATAAATAAAATCTTTAAAAAAAAATTTGTCAGCAAGAAACATAGCTTGGACTGATGGCTTACTTTGTGTCTCAAGAAGCAGTCTAAACACAGTTGTTAGGAACAAGTAAATATATATAAGTAGTATAAAAGGTTTTTAGGTGAACTTTTTAGCAATAATTATCTTTTATGGTGTGTGTACTTAAAAATAGTTTCCCCAAATCTTTCAGGTAAGCTGAAGCTTTAAACTTTTGCGAAATGATAAATTAAGTTAAATTAACAGAATATCCATACCATTTCTAAATAAAGCACCAAACAGATTTACACACTTTTAACTGCCGAACAAATTTATACAGTATTACTTCCTTTTAGAGAAGAAAATTTATACAGTATTACTTCCGTTTAGAGAAGAATTAAAAGGTATTTGGGTCATGAGTTAGCATACATCTCTAGAAATTATTATATGTATTCATAAGTTTGCCATTGTAAATAATGCTGGTGTGACAGTTTACTACTGCTTACTTCTTAGTCAAGGGTTCTAAGGTTTAATTCTAATTAATATATGTAACTAAAATTACTAGAAATAATATAAGAAAAATGACTCTGTATGCAAGGAAAGTAAGATGTGTTTTTGGTAAGAAGAGGTATGAGGTATGAAGAGGTATTTTTGTTAAGGGAAAATAAGGGAAAGTAAATTTGTCCCAAGTAAAACTGGTTATTTCCAAATGGGAAACAGGAAAATAAAGACAGATTAAATGGGAAGCTAGAAAGAGAAAATCTTACCTTGTGTGGTTAAGGTGGCTAAAACTGAATGAATTTATTTTAAACATTTTTTTTTTAAGATTTTGTTTATTTACTTGACAGAGATCACAAGTAGGCAGACATGCAGGCAGAGAGAGAGAGGAGGAAGCAGGCTCCCTGCCGAGCAGAGAGCCCGATGCGGGGCTCGATCCCAGGACCCTGAGATCATGACCTGAGCCGAAGGCAGAGGCTTTAACCCACTGAGCCACCCAGGTGTCCCTGAATTTATTTTAACGGTTATAAAATGAAGCTTTTTTTTTTTTTAAGATTTTATTCATTTATTAGTTAGAGAGGGAGAGAGAGCGAGCACAGGCAGACAGAGAGGCAGGCAGAGGCAGAGGGAGAAGCAGGCTCCCTGCCGAGCAAGGAGCCCGATGTGGGACTCGATCCCAGGACGCTGGGATCATGACCTGAGCCGAAGGCAGCCGCTTAACCAACTGAGCCACCCAGGGGTCCCTAAAATGAAGCTTTAAAATCAGTAGTGTACTTAAACAGAACCAAAACTAAATTTTTCTTTCACCTGCTGAAAGGACAGTTTTCTGGGACTACTGGTCTGCTAAGACTGTGAAAGGCTTTTTGTCACCTTCTAAGTAACCAGTCTTCAAAAAGCAGATTATATTTTATCAAAATAATTTTCTGTGTTTTATCAAGTCTTTACCAGTTTTGCTCACAACTACGTAATGTTCTGTATATGCCCTTAAAATCCTTTGTCACAGGGGGAGGAGTCAAGATGGCGGAGAAGTAGCAGGCAGAGACGACATCAGACAGCAGGAGATCAGCTAGATAGCCTATCAAACCATTCCGAACACATATGAATCCAATAGGAGATCGAAGAGAAGAAAAACAACAATTCTAGAAACAGAAAATCGACCACTTTCTGAAAGGTAGGACCAGCGGAGAAGTGAATCCAACGCGACCGGAAGATAGACCCCAGAGGGAGGGGCCGGCTCCCAGCAAGCGGTGGAACACAAAATCAGGACTTTTAAAAGTCTGCTCCATGGAGGGACATCGCTCCAGAGGCTAAACTGGGGTGAAGACCTCACGGGGACAGCGTCGACTCAGGTCCTGCGGGGTCACAGAAAGATCGGGGGTGTCTGAGTGTCGCAGAGCTCACAGGTATTAGAGAGGGGAAGCCGGCTGCGGAGACAGAGCTGAGGTTTCCTAGTGGTCTGTGACACGGGCCGGTGCTCTGTGCGAGGGGTCCCCACAAGATCTGGGGAGACTCCGACCCGGGAGAGCTCAGGGATCTACGGGGTTCAGAGACTCCAGGCGGGACTCTGCCAGAGACAGAGACGCTTGGTCACAGGCTGGGTGAGCTCGGAGCGCTCCCAGAAGCCAGTGAGACGGGACTGATTACGCACGATTTTCTCCAAGCGCGGTCTCCAAGCGCAAACGGAGGCTGGGGAGAGGGGAGTAATTAAACGCATTTCTCTGAAGGCGCACTGAAGACTGGGGCCCCTAATCCCGGCTTCTCCGAACCGGAGATTAGGAGGCCGCCATTGTCATTCCCGTCCTCCGGAACTCTATGGAAAGTGTTCAGAGAACAAAAGCTCCCGAAAGCAAACCTGAGAGGATTACCTAGCCCGGCCCCTGGTAAGGGCGGTGCAACTCCGCCTGGGGCAAAGACACTTGAGAATCACTACAACAGGCCCCTCCCCCAGAAGATCAACAAGAAATCCAGCCAAGACCAAGTTCACTTAACAAGGAGAACAGCGGATTCTTATCTGGACAAAATGACAAGGCGTAAAAACTCACCACAAAAAAAAGAACAGGAGGCAGGACCGAAGGCTAGGGACCTAATCAATACAGACATTGGTAATATGTCAGATCTGGAACTCAGGACGACGATTCTCAAGGTTCTAGCCGGGCTCGAAAAAGGCATGGAAGATATTAGAGAAACCCTGTCAGGAGAAATAAAAGCCCTTTCTGGAGAAATAAAAGAACTAAAGTCTAATCAAGTTGAAATAAAAAAAGCTATTAATGAGGTGCAATCAAAAATGGAGGCTCTTACTGCTAGGATAAATGAGGCAGAAGACAGAATTAGTGATATAGAAGACCAAATGGCAGGGAATAATGAAGCAGACCAAAAGAGAGACAATCAACTACTGGACCACGAGGGGAGAATTCGAGAGATAAGTGATGCCATAAGACGAAACAACATTAGAATAATTGGGATTCCAGAAGAAGAGAAATAGGAGCAGAAGGTATACTGGAGAGGATTATTGTAGAGAATTTCCCTAATATAGCAAGGGGAACAAGCATCAAAATCCAGGAGGTGCAGAGAACCTACCCCTCAAAATCAATAGGAATCGGTCCACACCCCGCCATCTAATAGTAAAATTTACAAGTCTTAGCGACAAAGAGAAAATCCTGAAAGCAGCATGGGACAAGAAGTCTGTAACATACAATGGTAAAAATATTAGATTGGCGGCAGACTTATCCACAGAGACCTGGCAGGCCAGAAAGAACTGGCATGATATATTCAGAGCACTAAACGAGAAAAACATGCAACCAAGAATACTTTATCCAGCTAGGTTATCATTGAAAATAGAAGGAGAGATAAAAAGCTTCCCGGACAAACAAAAACGGAAAGAGTTTGTAAACACCAAACCAGCTCTACAGGAAATATTGAAAGGGGTCCTCTAAGCAAAGAGAGACCCTAAAAGTATTATCAGAAAGGAACAGAGACAATATACAGTAACAATCACCATACAGGCAATACAATGGCACTAAATTCATATCTCTCAATAGTTACCCTGAATGTAAATGGGCTAAATGCCCCAATCAAAAGACACAGGGTTTCAGAATGGATAAAAAACCAAAACCCATCCATATGCTGCCTACAAGAAACTCATTTTAGACCTGAAGACACCTCCAGATTGAAAGTGAGGGGGTGGAAAACAATTTACCATGCTAATGGACATCAGAAGAAAGCTGGGGTGGCAATCCTTATATCAGATCAATTAGATTTTAAGCCAAAGACTATAATAAGAGATGAGGAAGGACACTACATCATACTCAAAGGATCTGTCCAACAAGAAGATCTAACAATTTTAAATATCTATGCCCCTAACATGGGAGCAGCCAACTATATAAACCAATTAATAACAAAATCAAAGTAACACACTGACAAGAATACAATAATAGTTGGAGACTTTAATACACCCCTCACTGAAATGGACAGATCATCCAAGCAAAAGATCAACAAGGAAACAAAGGTCTTAAATGACACACTGGACGAGATGGACATCACAGATATATTCAGAACATTCTACCCCAAAGCAACAGAATACATTCTTCTCTAGTGCCCATGGAACATTCTGCAGAATAGATCACATCTGGGGTCATAAATCAGGTCTCAACAGGTATCAAAAGACTGGAATCATTCCCTGCATATTTTCAGACCACAATGCCCTGAAGCTAGAACTCAATCACAAGAGGAAATTTGGAAAGAGCACAAATACATGGAGACTCAACAGCATCCTTCTAAGAAATGAATGGGTCAACCAGCAAATTAAAGAAGAATTGAAAAAAACCATGGAAACAAATGATAATGAAAACACAACGGTCCAAAACCTGTGGGACACAGCAAAGGCAGTCCTGAGAGGAAAATATATAGCGATACAAGCCTATATCAAGAAATAGGAAAGGTCTCAAATACACAACCTAACCCTACACCTCAAGGAGCTTGAGAAAGAACAACAAAGAAAGCCTAAACCCAGCAGGAGAAGAGAAATAATAAAGATCAAAGCAGAAATCAATGAAATAGAAACCAAAAAAACA